>CM042389.1:30576094-30718594 GCA_023634145.1 Thymallus thymallus | reverse complement strand
ATTTTCTTTAGTTTTATTTTTTATTTTGCTACAGTCGAACTATAACAGTTCAGGATTATGGATTTTATGGATTTTATCGCAGCTGAACGTCGACAGGAGTCGTCAACTGTTATTGTTTACAACCGAGCCCAGCTCCTGGATTTAGCCCACGCAGCGCTGCTGCTCCCCAGGGAAAAGTTTGATATTCCGGACGAATTGAAAAGACGACGCCGTGGATGCAGGGCGGGATTGAAATGTAAGGCAAAGCGGAGGAGGTTCAAGTACAAGCCGGTTATACCGTCTATTATTATGGGCAATGTGAGGTGTCTACATAACAAGATGGATGAGTTGGCGGGACTTGTTCGTGGACAAAGGATTTATCGGGAAGCTAGCCTAATGTGTTTTACTGAGACTTGGCTGAACGATAACATCCCCATACAGAACGTCACTATCGACGGTTTCCAGACCATCACAGCGGACAGGGATCGCGTCTCTTCCGGTAAGAGTAAGGGTGGTGGGCTGGCTTTATTAGTTAACAACAGATGGTGTCATCCGAACCATATTACTCTTAAGGAAAAGTTTTGTAGCCCGGACATTGAACTGCTAGCCGTTAGCCTGAGACCCTACTATCTACCTAGGGAATTCACGGCGGCCATTGCTGTTATTGTTTACATCCCGCCCTCTGCTGACGCAAACACAGCGTGTGACGTCATCCACTCTGTTATCGCGAGGTTACAGACAGCGCATCCCAGTGCTTTCTTTGCAATTTCGGGAGATTTTAACCATGCATCTCTCTCTTCCACGCTGCCCACGTTCAAACAGTTCGTGAAGTGCCCAACCAGGAATAATAAAACTCTGGACTTGTTATATGCTAATGTGAAGGATGCATACAACTCCACTGCACTCCCTCCCCTCGGTAGATCGGATCACAACCTTGTCCACCTCACCCCACTCTACAGGCCTATGGTACAACAGCAGCCTGCAACCACCAGGACTATTAGGAGATGGTCCCCGGAGGCGAATGAGGCCCTACAGGACTGCTTTGAAACAACAGACTGGGATGTGTTCTGTGAGGCTCATGGGGAGGACATCGATGGACTCACTGACTGCATAACAGACTATATTAATTTTTGTGTAGACAACACTGTACCCACCAGGAAGGTACGCTGTTTCCCAAACAATAAACCCTGGGTCACCAGCGACCTGAAGGCCCTGCTGAATGAGAAGAAGAGGGCCTTCAAGGAGAAGGACAAGGACAAATTGAAATGCGTCCAGAGGGAGCTGAAGTTGCGGATTGCTGAGGGGAAGAGAGTGTATAAGGAGAAGATGGAGGACAAGCTGAGGCAGAGCCAGGTGAGAGAGGTGTGGAAGGGTATGAGAAATATCACTGGCTTCAAAAAGTCAAACAGTGGGCAGACGGAGGGGACCCAGGACAGAGCCAATGAGCTGAACCAATTTTTTAACAGGTTCGATACTGGCCCTGTCCACCTCCCCTCCAGCTCTCCAGACCACACACCCTCACGGCTATCCCACCCCCACTTTGCTCACAGCACCTCTGCTGAGACAATCAGTGACCCCACCTCCGCCCCTGCCCCCCCTGGACTGATCCTCAACACCCCCCTTCCCCCCACCTCCCTACCTGGGCTGGCTTTCACCACCAACCAAGTGAAGAGAGAGCTGGAGAGACTACACCAGTGGAAAGCGGCGGGCCCTGATGGCATCAGCCCAAGGGTGCTGAGGGTCTGTGCTGACCAACTGTGTGGAATACTCCAGCGTCTTTTCAACCTTAGCCTGAGCCTAGAAAGGGTCCCTGTGCTGTGGAAAACATCCTGCCTCGTCCCAGTGCCCAAGAAGGCACACCCCACTGTCCTGAATGACTTCAGACCTGTAGCGCTAACATCCCACATCATGAAGACCCTGGAAAGGTTAGTCCTCGCTCACCTCAGACCCCTGGTGTGTTCATCAATGGACCCCCTGCAGTTTGCATACCAGCGCAACATCGGGGTGGATGATGCAATCATCTACCTTCTGCAGAGGGCCTACTCTCACCTGGACAACGCAGGTTGCACTGTGAGGGTCATGTTTTTTGACTTCTCCAGTGCCTTCAATACCATTCAGCCCCTGCTACTGGGTGAGAAGATGAGGAGGATGAAAGTGGAAGCACCCTTAGTCTCCTGGGTCACGGACTACCTGACCGGTAGGCCACAATTTGTGCGACTACAGAGCTGTGTGTCAGAACGGGCAGTTAGCAACACAGGGGCCCCCCAGGGTACGGTCCTGTCCCCCTTCCTGTTCACCCTCTACACCTCAGACTTCAGATATAACTCTGAAACATGCCACCTACAGAAGTTCTCGGATGACTCTGCTATTGTAGGGTGCATCAGGGGTGGGCAGGAGGAGGAGTACAGGAGCACAATCAGTGACTTTGTGTTGTGGTGTGAGCAGAACCACCTTCAGCTCAACATCAGCAAAACGAAGGAGATGGTGGTGGACTTAATGAGAACCAAGGCACAACTGACTGCAGTCCCTATAAAGGGGATGGATGTGGAA
Source organism: Thymallus thymallus (assembly GCA_023634145.1). NCBI lineage: Eukaryota > Metazoa > Chordata > Actinopteri > Salmoniformes > Salmonidae > Thymallus > Thymallus thymallus. The sequence continues at coordinate 30,716,065 of CM042389.1, read as the reverse complement.
ATGGTTGAGTCATACAAGTTCTTGGGGGTCCATATGGACAACAGACTGGAATGGGCTGGTAACACCGGGGCCCTGTACAAAAAGGGCCAGAGCCGACTCTACTTTCTGAGGAGGCTCAGGTCCTTCAACGTGTGCAGTAAACTACTGCATACCTTCTACCAGTCTGTGGTGGCCAGTGCCATCTTTTTTGCAGTGGTGTGCTGGGGAGCAAACATCAAAGCCGGGGATGCTTCTCGGGTAAATAAGCTGATCAGGAAGGCTAGCTCTGTCCTGGGGATGAGCCTTGACACTCTAGAGGAGGTGGCGGAGAGACGGATCCTGGCCAAACTGCTGGCCATCATGGACAACGTCACCCACCCTCTGCACGCTATGGTTATGACGCAGAGGAGCTCTTTCAGTCACAGACTGATCCCACCACGGTGTGCCAGAGAGCGCCACAGGAGGTCCTTCCTGCCGGCGGCTATGAGACTATATAATGCCTCACCGGGGTGCCGTGCCGTCGGCAACATAGATCTGGAACTGTTGGGGTGCTAGGACCTAGTTTAACAATTATGCATCCATCCGTGAGTAACTCTGTTCCGTCAGCACTCATCCACTCAGGACCTACTTATTCATACAGGTCTGTATATACATACCCATGTACAGTTGTTATATTATATCACATGCAATATTGTAAGTAATTATTGGACCTAGGCATTCACTCAGGAATGCATATTAGTATCCTGCCAGTTGCACCTTTTCTCATTGCTTTTAGTATATCAAATGTGCAATAAGTGCAGTTGTCTGTAATTAAACCCTGCGCACTAAGGACTGTATTTTAAGGGAATTACTATTATTACCCCAATGATATCATACACACATTTAGCTATTAAAGTATCTCTTCCTGTCATTTACCTGTACAGTTTGTGTAAACATGCAAGTATTCACTTATCTGTAAATATAACTGTATACCTAACTGTACAGCTAATTTAACCATGAAAAATTTTCACTTACCTGTTCATTTACCCAGTCTGTCTATTAAGTAAACTATTATTACCCTCGCTCATATCATACGCATTAGCTACTGAAGTATTTCTCTGCCATCAACCTGTATAGTATAGTTAACCATCCAACATCCACCAATGTATAGTGTACATATTCAGCCAACCACTCATACTACGCAATGTCCTTTTATAGCTTTTTTTTTGCACTCCAGATATCCTGTATTTCTATACTTTTTCATACTGCCGCTCTATGTATCATGTACCGTGTATCTGTCTTTTGTGTACTTTCGTTGTGGCATTTTGCACCTGCCCTGTGTTTTTGTTGTAGCTGCTTGATAATGAAATTTCCCCCCCGGGGGATCAATAAAGTACCTATCTATCTATCTATCTATCTACACAAACACACACAGTACACACACACACACACAAACACACACAGTACACAAACACACACAGTACACAAACACACACAGTACACACACACACACAGTACACACACACACACACAGTACACACATACACACAGTACACACACACACACACAGTACACACACACACATAGTAAACAAACACACACAGTACACACACACACACAGTACACACACACACACAGTACACACACACACACAGTACACAAACACACACAGTACACACACACACACAAACACACACAGTACACAAACACACACAGTACACAAACACACACACACACACAGTACACACACACACACAGTACACACACACACACAGTACACAAACACACACAGTACACACACACACACACAGTACACACACACACACAGTACACACACACACACACAGTACACACACACACACAGACACACACACACACACAGTACACACACACACACAGTACACACACACACACAGTACACACACACACACAGTACACACACACACACACAGACACACACACAGACACACACACACACACAGACACACACACACACACAGTACACACACACACACAGTACACACACACACACACACAGTACACACACACACACAGACACACACACACAAACAGTACACACACGCACACACACAAACACACACACAGACACACACAGGTCCCATAAGTTACTGTAAATGTTTTATAGACTACACATTCCACACTACTCTCTCTCATTTGCGCAGGCACAGACACTCACTCACTCACTCACTCACTCACTCACTCACTCACTCACTCACTCACTCACTCACTGTAAGACTATCAGGCAATACGTCCTCCAACCACTAGGGGTCACACTCCTGCCAGGACCAGCGGTATGGCCCCCAGTCACTAGGGGGCGCAGGAGGTCTTTTGCCTGCAATCCTCCTCCCAGTTGCCAGGGGGAAACCATTGGCAAGAACTCTGTTGTAGTTAGTAATCATTGTTGATGATACTCACCTGTGTAAGGCCCTATTTAAGTTTGCCTTTTGTCATTGTTTTTTGTTCAGTCTTGAGCCTACCAGTACCTGTGTATCCCGTGAGTTTGCTGTGAGCCATTGTGCTCGTTTTGTTTTCCTTTTTGTGACCATTGGAAGCTTTGCTTCTAGTGTATTTGTTTGTACTTTGTTCTTTTTTTGATCATTCTAAAAGTAAAAGTTACTTGAAGTTTATGCTGCTCGTCTCCTTAAGATTTTTGCTACTCCTCTGCACTTGGGTCTCAACATCCTCAACCGTGAGTTAGTTCACTCTGGAGGAACACCAGCTCTGTATCTAGGAGACCGGGGTTCTAATCCCGCTAAAAACACATTCCAGGTCTTAGTCCCTGGTCCTATATCATAACACTCACTCACTCACACAGGTCCCATAAGTTACTACACTCTTAGAAAAAAAGGGTTCTTCGGCTGTCCCTATAGGAGAACCCTGTGAACAACCCTTTTTGGTTCCAGGCAGAACTATTTTGAGTTCCATGTAGAACCCTCTGTGTAAAGGGTTCTACATGGAACTCAAAAAGGTTCTGCCTGGAACCAAAGGTTATAGGTAGTTCACACTTTAAGAGTGTAGCTACATTCCTAGCTAGGTTGCATGGGCTACACATCCCCCACTTCTCTCTCTCTCTCTCCCATGCCACACACACACTCACTCACTCACACATTCACTCACTCACTCTCACACACTTGGCTTTAATGCACTAGCTAACTAGTCAGTCTACATGTGCGTCATCACACACGTACAAACACAGACACTGACAGATAGACAGACACAGAAACACACACACTGTACACATTACTCTCACAGCCAACTATTCTTCACTAATAGTTGGATGGCAGGCACTTACCATTGGTGAGTTATTTCACCTGGTCTCATCTCTTGACAATCTCCTCGGCGGTAAAAAGCAAATAGCAGGGCTTCCCTCCGTTGGACTTGCAAGTCAAATCAAATCAAATATTGGACACATACACATATTTATCAGATGTTATTGCAGGTGTAGTGAAATGATTGTGTTTCTAGCTCCAACAGTGCAGTAATATCTAACACAACAATACACACTAATCTACAAGTAGAATCATGTAAATATAGAAGAATATATAGATATTAGGATGAGCAACGTTGGAGTGGCATTGATTAAAATACAGTAGAATAGAATACAGTATATACATATAAGATGAGTAAAGCAGTATGTAAACATTATTAAAGTGACCAGTGATTCCATATGTATAGAGTGCAGCAGCCTCTAAGGTGCAGGGTTGAGTAACTGTCACGGTCAGTGGTGAGGGAACGAGGCGCAGAGCGAGAGGTCCGTGCAAACGTAGTTGTATTACTTAAAAGGGAAAAAACAACCGTGAACTGGTGTCTGGACCAAACAATAGCACACAGACAACGCAATGATCCACACGCATGTGAACCGAGTGAACATAAATAGAATCCCCAATTAGAGACAACTCAAGACAGCTGCCTCTAATTGGGGATTAACCATCACCAGACAAAAACCCCATGTATGTGTCAGGACCTGACTGTGGCCATACTACTCCCTCTAGAGGGAGTCAGAGACCTGGCCTCAGTCAGGCCCTTACAGTAACCGGGTGGTAGCCGGCTAGTGATGGCTATTTAACCGTCTGATGGCCTTGACATAGAAGCTGTTTACATTTCTTGTCCACATGTTCACCCTCAACCGACTGATAATTGATGAAATCACCATTAACGTCGTCCTCCATTTCCTCCTTAAGGGGGTTGGCCTCAACTTTTTGAGCTCGTCTGTGTTGGTGTCTGTGCTGTCTGCGGAATCGCTGATGGAGATCCAGCTTGGGTGTAAAAATGTATTCGCCGTTGACACTACAGTCTGAACCAGCTCCCAGCACAACATTACTATTTAAAAATCAAGCAATTTCTCTCTCCTAGGAATCCATCGATACAGTAGAAAGCTAAGCTAGCTAGCTAAGGTGTAGGCGGTGGTGACAGTGTGACTATGTATAGTGCATTCGGAAAGTATTCAGACCCCTTGACTTTTTCCATATTTCTCCACAGCCTTATTCGAAAATGTATTAAATAAAACATTTTCCTCATCAATCTACATACAATACCCCATAATGACAAAACGAAAACAGGTTTTTAGAAATATTTGCAAATGTATTTACATGACCCTTTGCCATGAGACTCGAAATTGAGCTCAGGTGCATCCTGTTTCCATTGATCATCCTTGAGATGTTTCTACAACTTGATTGGAGTCTACCTGTGGTAAATTCAATTGATTTGATTGATTGATTTGGAAAGGCACACACCTGTCTATACAAGCTCCCACAGTTGACAGTACATGTCAGAGCAAAAACCAAACGATGAGGTCAAAGGAATTGTCCTTCGAGGCACAGATCTGGCGAAGGGTACCAAAACATTTCTGCAGCATTGAAGGTCCCCAAGAACACAGTGACCTCCATCATAAATGGAAGAAGTTTGGAACCACCAAGACTCTTCCTAGAGCTGGCCGCCAGGCCAAACTGAGCAATCGGGGGAGAAGGCCTTGGTCAGGGAGGTGATGGTCACTCTGACAGAGCTCCAGAGTTCCTCTGTGGAGATTGGAGAACCATCCAGAAGGACAACCATCACTAGAGTGGCCAGACGGAAGCCACTCCTCAGTAAAAGGTACATGACAGCCCGCTTGGAGTTTGCCAAAAGGCCCCTAAAGGATTCTCAGACAATGAGAAACTAGATACGCTACAGTAGCTTTGATTGGGCAAACAGGAAACTCATCCAATTGAATAGCCTATTACAGCTTGATTCAAAATATATAGCTAGCCAGTTTGTAATTCATTCAGGATTTCGGAATAGGGAAGGGTTTTGCGGAAGATAGTGCCGCGGAAGCCTAATGTGATGTGTTACAAAATTTAAAAATATATTTATACTCTGAATTTGGCAAGAAGACATTGATTGATTGAGATTGTGTCATCTGTGGATCTGTTGGGGCGGTATGTGAATTGGAGTGGGTCTAGGGAATCCGGGATGATGCTGTTGATGTGAGCCATGACCAGCCTTTCAAAGCACTTCATGGCTACCGACGTGAGTGCTACGGTGCTTTGAAAGGCTGGTCATGGCTCTCATCAACAGCATCATCCTGGATTCCCTAGACCCACTCCACATTCCCTAGACAGATTAATACACTGTGATCCATTGGCGGCTAAAGAAATGAGAACATAGAACTCCGAGATATCCTATAGGCCAATGCAACAGTGGGCCGATGGCTTCCATCATCAAGTAAAATACATACCTGTAGGCCTAAAGCCGACATAAAAAAACTGTAGAAAATATCCTGATGAAAATTCTGGTTCTTTCAACCACATTCATCTCTCTTCTCCGCCTGTCTGCTTCCCTTTCTATCTGTCTTGACTTGAGCTATTGCTAGTGAATTTCAACATTGTATCAAATCATCACAGGGTCCAGCAGAAGCTGTCGCTAACGAACTTGCAACATTGTATCAACTAGACTATTCCGGGCCCTAAAATTTTCCTGCACCAATCACTCTTTGTTTGGCCACTCGGGACAGAAAGCAGTTTTTATCATGTTTCCGCTGGATATATGGGATCTTTGATATTTTGCTCTTTCACTCTGAGGCTTGGTGATTATCGCGGCCGGGAGTCTTGGAAAGATTTTTCAAATACTGAGGAACTATCATTCATAATGGATGTTAAAAAAACAGACTTTGGGCCTGCAGGGATGAGACAAGATCGTAATTGGATCGCAATTGAGGAGAAAAAGAGGCAAAAAATTACAAAACAAGTAAATGAATAATAAATAATAAAAGAAAATGTTGACTTGTGTGAGGCGAAGAAAAAATGTGTGGTGAGTTAAGACAATCAGAAATAAGACATTGCATTATCTTCACAAGTATTTTAGACAAGTATTCACTGACAGCCGCAACTCAATGACCTATTGCCACGCGCACTACCCAAATTGTGGGTTTCCCAAAGAAGCTAATGACCCTCTGTGGCTAAGTTATGCTCCCTGGTGAAGTATTTTGAATGATTTTGTCATGACCGTCCTCCCCATGGATCAAAGGACCCTCTCTCTCTCCCACAGGAGGGGGGGGGGGGGCAGTTTTATGACTTAACGACAGGTCGTAAATACCTTTCCTTGCCATGCAGTAGCGGGGGAAAGCAGTCCCCTTTTGTTACAAAACTCCAACATCCCAAGATGGATAATGAAACAATATTTCTATAATAAAGAATGTGGGAAATGGTCGGGTGGAACTCAAACTCAACGACCATGTTGAATTAGTTTTATTTTGTGATGTAACTAAGGACGATAGAACAACATAACTGTATCTCAAACCTGATTGACCAGCCTTTTCTTGATTTCGAGCCAGCAGTCTCTGTGAATGTCCAACTTCCCTCCACCATGGAGTCATGCGATACTGTTGCTGAGATGAACTTCTCTTGTCCTTCAGACACTTCCGCAAGCACTGCGGCCATCTCAGGATTAAAAACATTGACTCGCAGAGTGTACTCTGCTTCCGATGATACATTTTCCACTTTAAGGGGGACTGAAACCCCTTACAATGAATTGAAGGGCGTCAGTCCTGCAACTGACCCAATGATTCCCACTGGTGAAATGCTGTGCCATATCGCAGAAACATATCCTCGTATCAGTTCGCACAACCAATCTACAACCTACGTGGCTGCTGTACACAGGGTCCAACCTTTCGTTTGTGCCTCGGATACCCACACCAACCGTTGGTGGGGGGGTCCCGAGACACAAAGGGGGGGAATACTAGCCCAGACCCATGAGCCTCGTCGAGGCCGGTGGGCAGGGGGTTGAGACTACGTTTCCCACCAGAGCAGGAAACAAATCTAGTTGTAACCTTCCCCATGAGAACAGAGAGGAGCGGACAGGCCCCTCGACGTGGATAACTTAGAACACATCTGAGATATCACTGAGGTGTACCACACTGGTCGTAAAAGAAGTCCAGCGGACTTTCCACCTCCAAAACAAATGGCAACAATAATCATTCCTTGCCATGTGTAGTTTCAACTACAATGCAACTAGTAAAGTGCTCTAATAATTTATTCCGGTAGGATAATACTTCAGAATAAATCAGTAGGATACCTGGTCCCCTTGAGTACCAGTCCAGCAACAATCAGTAAGAAGGTTAGAGACCTAACAAGTCAAATTGCCCTTGATAACAGCGACAGAGTAGTTAGCCGTCCCTCAGATTGCAACACGTGGAAGGGAATCTCCAAAACCCTCTTCTGATGGTCAACACACATGGCACTAATAAATAGTACCCTCCATTCAGGAGGAAAGTTATTAGAAGTCATGAACCATGGTCACACCGCGTACGACTGGTTCAGTGCTTATAGAGTACTTCCGTCGTGAGGTTAGCTCCTCCATGGATATCAAAGCTATGAAATAGACTTCTTCATACCTATCGCCACTAAAATGGTGGAAGACTTGTAGTAAAACCACTACAGACTCCCTCGACACCAATTCTTACTGACCTCCAGGCATTGAACCTGAAAATTATCTGATTATGTCAGACTCATTCTGAACAAGCTGTAGCCTACCAGGATACTGGAACATTCAACGAAATGTTCAATGAGGATTTATGCTAGGATCCGAGCAAATCGCCAGCCTGGGAAAAGTTTAACATTTAGCAGAGGTCTTTGACTCAACAGCTACATTAATCACCAGTTTCTCTCCAGAAGTCCGTAGGTCATCCCTGTAGACTGCCCACAACTAGCGCCTTACAGCTGTCGACTTATCATGTAGTTATCAACTTAGAATAATGCCTAAGCAACACACCACTAAGTAGGAAAACCCTAGACATGACATTAGAGACAATGCCATGATAGTCATTTATACATTTATAGTATACAGTCCAAATAGATGATTAGGTAAGAAATTGGGAAAGAAATTGTATTATGTATTTTGTGTGTGCGTTCCTAACATCTTGCCTAAGTACTGTCCAGATATACCAGCCTGGATGACCAGATGACGTGTCCAGAACAGTGAGGCCCAACTCGGACGCCCGCTGCCCATTCTTGTGGTGGACTGGTCCGTTGGAAGAAATCCCCCCAGGTTAAACCACCAGAGGGGGACAGCAACGATGATCCACAACCAGGACATCTCTGGGTCATTTCTATGGTGGGTTGCAACATGCAGAATAATACCAAGATTGAACCACAAGAGGGAGACTGTCATGATCTCCTCCCCATGGATTAAAGGACCATCTCTCCCTCCCTCACCTGATATGCCACACCTGTCAGATGGATGGATTATCTTGGTAAAGGAGAAATGCTCACTAACAGGGATGTTAACAAATTTGTACACAAAATTTGAGAGAAATATGCTTTTTGTACGTATGGAAAATGTCTGGGATCTTTTATTTCAGCTCATGAAACATGGGACCAACACTTTACATGTTGCGTTCATATTTTTGTTCAGCAATGTTGCCCCGAGGCAGATGAACACTTCGCCCACTAACCTTTTGGCGATGACCTCCACTCATGGGCCCCACCCATACTATGCTATGTATTTTTATATATACATTTTTTTACTCCATACTTCTTGTATTTCTATACTTTTTCATACTGCCGCTCTATGTATCATGTATTGTGTATCTGTCTTTTGTGTATTTTCGTTCTGGCATTTTGCACCTGCCCTGTGTTTTGTGTAGCTGCTTGACAAAGAAATTTCCCCTCTGGGATCAATAAAGTATCTATCTATCTATCTATCTATCTATCTATCTATCTATCTATCTATCTATCTATCTATCTATCTATCTATCTATCTATCTATCTGAAGTAGGTAAGGGAGCATTCTTTCCCGAACTGTTTTTTTTTTTCAGACACCCCAGTAGTGACACAATTTCCCTGCCACACCCAGAAACATTTTGCGGTGTAGTCATTTAGAGCATACCCTCTCCTCTCTCCTCTCCAGGCTCCGGAGAGAGCTCGGTCATAATCAATTCAGTGTCAGTCAACAGCAGAGGAGCAGTAAGGAGACAGTTCAGCCTCCAACACGTTATTGTCTTAGCCTACCACAAAGAAACCCAAAGGAGTCAAATTCTAACTGCCCAGTGGCTTTCCATAGCCCCCTTACACACACTGCGGTGCGCTCTGTCCACTGTGCTGACACAGCAGATGAGATTCAGATTTTTTGGGTGCCAACCTGTCACTGCCTTAATTTTGCCGGACCCCAGGAAGAGTGGCAGCAGCTAATGGGGATCCATAAGAAATACAAATACTTAATCATTTGAACTTTTTTTTGCTATTTTTATAGAAGGACATAAAACAAAAAGTGAGGGGGCACAAGTTTGAACTGGGGGGGCTAAGCCCCCTTTAGCCCCTCATGGTGCTGGGGACGGTGCAACCACACAAAACTACTTGAAGATTTCACTTTTTATTGACTGCACCTTACAAGATTGGTATTACATTTCTGTTCTGGCTCCCTGCATTAACAGAATTACTTCTGATGGAGTTTCCTTTCCATATTTTAATACTTCCTTCACCTGAACATGTTAAAAAATAAGTTAGATTTTCTTCAGACTATTATATTGCAAATACACCATAAAGAACCAAAAAAGGGTTCTATCACTTACTTCATATAAGAAACCCCTAAAGGTTCTATATAGACCAGAACCCTAGGCGTTCTACTTCATTTAACCAAATATAGAACCCTAAAGGTTATTTTTCACTGAACCAAATGGTTCCATATACACCCCCAAAACATGATGGGTTAAAAATGTTAAATTTGGGTTCTATGGTAACCCAGTGCTGGGTAAATATTGGACAGAACATATGCTGGGTTATTTTTACCCAGCTAATTGGGTTGTGTGAATAACTGTTGGGTTGTGTGAATAACTGTTGGGAACATGGGTTAATTTAACCATCAGTTGGGTGTTTTTTTTCAATTCCATATAATATTACAATTTTTTATTACATATTATAATAATGTATACCACCATATTGTATCACAACAATGGGATTTGTAGGGAACTCATACACTTCTATAAGCTTCATTGAAGCTACAAAAATGACAATGTTCAACCATAACAAATTATAACTATACAACGGAACAGATGAACAGGAATGGCATTTACTCTCACGGGTGCCTAAAATAACTATCTTAAAGCCACGCCGCTACGAGTCTTCTGATCTGACCCGGTAGGTCATGGCTCAATAACTCAGCACCAATAACTCAGCACCAATAACCCAACAGTTTTTAAAGAAAACAACCCAACTAAGTGACCCAATGCCTGCAACCCACCAGCTAGGTCAACCTGACAACCCAGCATGTTTTAGAGTGTTGACCCTGTATGGTGACATTTATGAATTATGGCTAATACTAACAACAGTGTATTATTACTAAGAAAATAATATAATACATTATTAAATAATGCACAAAAGAATACCAACATAGTCACACTCAAACACACACAGTTTAGGTAATGCAAACATAGCTTGGAAATATGCACTGATGGCCAGGGAGGCTCTTTGTTTTTTCCACCTTTATTTAACCAGGTAGGCTTGGTTTATTCATTTGTTTGAATGATGGCCCATGTTCATCTTGAATGTCTTCGGAGGGTTTATGCATTCTTCATGGAACAGTACAGTATGGGTTATTGCCTGGCTGGTTCCTGAGGAGAAGCAAAAAGGAGCAAAAACATGAGCCAATCTTATACCTGCAAGAATGCAGACAAAATGCTATGCAGACATATAATTATTATAGATGTAGTTGTTGTAATTTGCAGCAGTTTGAAGAGGGATTCTCTGCCTCTGATAGCTGGGTAACTGCCGATCTGAGCAAAACATAGATAGTGTGTTATAAGTCAGGTAATGATTAGCTATTGAATCACTAAGACTTATTATAAATAATGTATTATAAATGGACCCTAATTTAGATACATACGTACCTCCTCTCAGTTCAGCAGCTCTCAGTCTGGTCTTCTTATGGCAACATGGCAGCATTCATTCACTTGAACTCAACAAGTGAACACCATGTCCGGGTGCCGTGGTCCCCCTCCCTTATCACAACATGAGCCCATTTTCCATCACAGCTTCCAATCTTGGGAGCTATGCAGCCCAACCTAAGCAGCTCAGGGTCAGGCTGCACTTTGTTTGGGAAGGAGAGGTGCCTAGTAGAGAGTGTGTGGCTGAAAAGAGTCGTGATTAACACAATGTTGTAATTCTATGACAAAACCTAATGCTTGACTCCCAGTGGATCACTGCTGCGGATGTCTGTTCTTACATAGCCCTCCCAAACCAACGAGAATATGAAATATGATTCTTCTCGGCCAACCCACAACACCAGTTGCTTCACTGCAATACAATGAGAAGAAATGGAGTGACTGGAAGTGGATGAGATGAGCTTCAGAGAGGTGAGAAGGAGGAGGACAAGGGAGCAGAGAGAGGTGAGCCAGTCCTAGAGTAGGACTGACAGGACACCAGAGATCAACGGTGATGAGGAGAACGATGACAGCTTCGAGTCGACCAGTGAAGAGCCATTCCAGGACTCTCCCCTCCCTGACGTCCGGCAGCAGACTGGTCCACTCAAATGGAGGCTCTTGATGATGATCCACCAAACCTTGTCAGTACTCCAGGCGCCTCTCACCTCACTGGTGGCTACCCTCATCTGCCCCCAGACACCTCCAGCTCCATCGAAGATACCCGTCCGTCAAAAAGTGGTAAGAAACTTCCTGTCTCCTCCCCTCAGGAAAAGAGACCAAGATAAGAGATGAAAACTGACAGCGTTTTAGCAACATTACATCTTATTAAAATCTGATCATATACACACCCAGGAAGAATATTACATATTTTTTTCACTTTTACTGACATGCGAGCAACTAGATATGGTCATTTTCAGGTTTTCATAAATTCAGAGAATGTTTGGGAATGACGTATAGTAAGGCATTCTATATCAATATATAGCAGCCGTGGGTTTGGACAATTAATAGACACTGCTGTAAATAAAACCTAAATAAGCCATTTGCCACACAGGCCTGCCATCATTCACTTTGAACTGGACCGTGTGTTTACAGCAGGGCCGGCCCTGACCAATTTGGTGCCCTATGCAAGATTTTAGCTGGTGCCCCTTGCACCGCACCACCGATCATTGTGTTCATACACTCACACAGAGACTGCATAGCTTTATGTCTTTGAGATTTTCTTTATTTTAGAAACAAAAAAACAAAAACAAAAGAAAACAGTATTAAAGAATCAAGTGACATAAAATGTACTATAAATACAATATAAATAAGAGTATTGCACAACAAAAACTATATTACAGAGACCTTTTTACAGCCTTACTCGCCTTGCCTTTCTTGCAGCAAACAAGTGACATAAAATGAATTATAAGTAAGAGTATTGCACAAAAAACTAACTATATTACATATTATTATGCCACATCTAGCTGCATAGAGGGTGACTGCATCAGTTTGCTCACATGCTGGATCTTGTTGAGGATGTCATGCCATATGACTGTGCAAACAGTTCATTTTGGATTATTTTGCTGCTTCATTACTGGATCAAATTTGTCCATAAACTACATCTCTTTGAGAAAATTGCCATTGTCTGGTTTGTTTAATGTGTCTGTGGATCCCCTTAAATACATGTTTCTTCAGCTAAGGACTGAATTATTGCCACCAATCTGGTAAGAACGTCACGCCACCTGTTTCTCTCAGCCTCAGCGAATGCCATCTGTTGCTTATCTATTGTTAGCCCCTTGGCAAGACGGACCTCCAAAACCTTCCATGTTGCCATGTGTGTATTTTGCTCATGGGCCTTGAGCAAGTGGCTTGCATTTTTCCAATCCCTTAGTCCTTCTCTATTCAATTTGAAATCTCTCTGAGAAAACATTTTGCAGCAGAAGCAGTATAAACTATCATTATTTTTTGAGTACATTAGCCCTTAGCTTCTTTAGATTTTTTCTCTATTGACTAAGACTCTATTGAAATAGTCATGCTGACACCTTCTCCCGTCTTTTTGTTTAAGAAACGTGAAACTGTTTTTTATTTGATACGGTCCTCTGAGAACAAACTCTGTTCTTACCTTATCAGTTAAAACAGATGGCCAGTCAGTAGGGTCAATTGGTGCAGCCTTTTTGTAGATGCCTGTGTTGAGGTAGAGGGGACAAGAGCACTTGATGCTGCATCGCTGGGCTCTACTGAGGTAGAGGGGACAGGAACACTTGATGCTGCATCGCTGGGCTGTGCTGAGGTAGAGGGGACAGGAACACTTGATGCTGCATCGCTGGGCTCTACTGAGGTAGAGGGGACAGGAACACTTGATGCTGCATCGCTGGGCTCTACTGAGGTAGAGGGGACAGGAACACTTGATGCTGCATCACTGGGCTGTGCTGAGGTAGAGGGGACAGGAGCACTTGATGCTGCATCGCTGGGCTGTGCTGAGGTAGAGGGGACAAGAGCACTTGATGCTGCATCGCTGGGCTCTACTGAGGTAGAGGGGACAGGAGCACTTGATGCTGCATCGCTGGGCTCTACTGAGGTAGAGGGGACAGGAACACTTGATGCTGCATCACTGGGCTGAGGTAGAGGGGACAGGAGCACTTGATGCTGCATCGCTGGGCTCTACTGAGGTAGAGGGGACAGGAACACTTGATGCTGCATCACTGGGCTGAGGTAGAGGGGACAGGAGCACTTGATGCTGCATCGCTGGGCTGTGCTGAGGTAGAGGGGACAAGAGCACTTGATGCTGCATCGCTGGGCTCTACTGAGGTAGAGGGGACAGGAGCACTTGATGCTGCATCGCTGGGCTCTACTGAGGTAGAGGGGACAGGAACACTTGATGCTGCATCACTGGGCTGAGGTAGAGGGGACAGGAGCACTTGATGCTGCATCGCTGGGCTGTGCTGAGGTAGAGGGGACAGGAGCACTTGATGCTGCATCGCTGGGCTGTGCTGAGGTAGAGGGGACAAGAGCACTTGATGCTGCATCGCTGGGCTGTGCTGAGGTAGAGGGGACAGGAACACTTGATGCTGCATCGCTGGGCTCTACTGAGGTAGAGGGGACAGGAGCACTTGATGCTGCATCGCTGGGCTGAGGTAGAGGGGACAAGAGCACTTGATGCTGCATCGCTGGGCTGTGTTGAGGTAGAGGGGACAGGAGCACTTGATGCTGCATCGCTGGGCTGTGTTGAGGTAGAGGGGACAGGAGCACTTGATGCTGCATCGCTGGGCTGAGGTAGAGGGGACAGGAGCACTTGATGCTGCATCGCTGGGCTGTACTGAGGTAGAGGGGACAGGAACACTTGATGCTGCATCGCTGGGCTGTGCTGAGGTAGAGGGGACAGGAGCACTTGATGCTGCATCGCTGGGCTGTACTGAGGTAGAGGGGACAGGAGCACTTGATGCTGCATCGCTGGGCTGTACTGAGGTAGAGGGGACAGGAGCACTTGATGCTGCATCGCTGGGCTGAGGTAGAGGGGACAGGAGCACTTGATGCTGCATCGCTGGGCTGTGCTGAGGTAGAGGGGACAGGAGCACTTGATGCTGCATTGCTGGGCTGTGCTGAGGTAGAGAAGGTGTCTGCAGGTGGCCCAGGATTTGCAGGGTTGAGATTCAAGTATTTTAAAAGTGCATCTGAAGAGAGAAGAGGAGTATATGTGACCATTGGGTGTTACATTATATTAATAAAAAGCTGCTGATGGTGAAACTATACAATAATAGCACCTAAGCCACATTATAGCCTAAACACAAATAGCAAGAGTAATTACACCTAGCATTCATGCACTAAACATGTATTCAATGAGTACTTCTCTAGCATGCTGTTTGCTATAATACATATAAGACTAATCAATAATGAAAATGCAAAGGCTTACAACTATTAATTACAAAAGGGGATGTGAAAGGAAAAGCATTTTAATTGACTTTTACAAGCAGGGCTAACGTTGGCTAACTAGACTAGCTAAGATGTCTCTAGTTGTATTGACTTTTACAAGCAGGGCTAACGTTGGCTAACTAGACTAGCTAACGTCAATAAAATGTAGGCCTATGCCTGGTTTCTTGAGGCAGACAGTGGATAGTGTGTGCAGCAGACTTGAAAGAAAAAGTGTATTTCTCAAAATGATGTTATAGGTTAGGTTATTCCCCAAACACCCGAATAGTCTTTCCAACATTCCCTAATGAATTTAAGGTAATAGTAACTGACATTAACTCTAGCTAGTGTAAGGGCTGATACATGTTTAGCTAATTAATATGTTAATCTACAACGAGTTATTAACTGAATGTATTGTGTGATCATAGAGCTTAAGAACTGCTGTAGGTTTGGGTAGGGGGGAGCTATGTGGAAGCAATGTGCTAGCTTAAGGGTTTCACAATAGAACTGTGTCTTGTTGTAAACACGAGATAAGGAACTGTTTCCGTCAACTGGATTGCGTCACGAGGCTGGGACCAGCCTGCACGCCAACGATAGGCTGAGTAAGTTTAAACCACACTCAGCCTCTACTCCGACAGGCCAGCAAGGAGCGGTAACTATTCTGTCGGAGTATTTAAGGAAGAACAAAGGATAGGACTCGCTCTCTTCTCTAGGCTATGCGCTTCTCTAGGCGCTCTTCTATAGCACTGCTCGCTGACTCTCTCTCTCTCTTTCTCTCTCTCTCTCTCTCTCTCTCTCGCTCTGTTTGCCCTGCGTGGTGTCACAGTGAGCCTGTATATACGAACTTCATATTTACCATTTAAGGGTTTGCTAGAATAAAATACATAGATGATTTAAACGGCGTAGTAATCCTTTTGTTCCAATACCAGATTTGAATTGACGCGACCTTAACAATTGGTGACCCCGACGTGATCTGGTAGAGGAACTTTGCGGGAGATTGACCAGCCGATTGGACATCGCTATCGTTGAACGGTGTGTTTCATAAAGAGTCCGGTCAACTAAAAAGGTAAGCAGACACCTATTGTGAATAACTAAAGTTCTGCACATTGGCTTTATCCAAATAAATTTTGTGAAACACCTGTTTGATGTAAGTGAACTGAATTATTAATTATTATGAATAGATAAGTAATATGATACCATGCAAGCCTGTGATTTGGTAAATGTGAACGTCAAGCTATGAATAGATAAGTAATACCATGCAAACCTGTGATTTGGTAAATGTGAATGTCAAGCTATGAATAGATAAGTAATACCATGCAAACCTGTGATTTGGTAAATGTGAATGTCATGCTATGAATAGATAAGTAATACCATGCAAACCTCTGATTTGGTGAATGTCAAGCTATGAATAGATAAGTAATACCATGCAAACCTGTGATTTGGTAAATGTGACTGTGAAGCCCTGATACATTAGAGTATTGTTTTATCGGCAAGGTTCGTAACTACGAGGGTACGGCTAGGTTCGGGAAATTTTAGATAAATATTAGCGACCGGCAAGGTTCGTAACTAGGAGGGTACGGCTAGGTTCGGCAGAATATTTTTAGATATTAGGGCGGAGTTGAAAGTAAAGTTGGAGGGAGTGTTTAGTAACATAAAGGTTATCATTACAAAGTACAGAATAGAAGTATTTAAAACTGTCCTATAAATCTATAAAATGAAGAGGATAATTAACAGGTTGAAATCTAGTAATAAAATGGCATTAAAACAATCAGACAGAATATTGGAGACGTTGAAATCCACATTGGAAATCCACGGGGGAAAGGATGGAAAAGAATGGAAACGAAGAGGAGAAAAATTGTATAAGGAGTGGCTAGAAGATGGCTGGATCCAATCTTCTGATGGCATTCCTATTGAAGGCGAACCAGGTAGAATATTGGAAACATTGAAACGCAGAATCAAAAAAGTAGAGGGGGAATGGAAGAAAGAAGGGGAGCCAAATAAAGGCAAACTCAAGGAAGTAATGGAAAAAGCCAGACTGGAGGAGAAAATAGTACTGGCCATGTTGGTGAAACTAAAGAACATATGGGAAGAAGGACAGAACAAAGACAAGAAACAAGAAGAGGTAATAAAACTTCAACTATACCCGGTCCTGCCACCGGCACCTCCCCCGTATGGGACACCAAAAGTGATGGCTCCAGTGTTGGACATTGTGGGAGAGGTCAAATATCACAAGCGACCAGATGATGAAGAGGAGGAACAATGGGTAAGAGTGAATGATATGGGAAAATGGAGACAGGAGGTGGCAGTATTATTAGAGGCAGCAAAAGCCATACAAAAGGTGGTTTCCAACTTGACCAGAATATCGACGGATGCGACCAGTATGAGTTTAACGGGTGGCAGTGAAAGTGGAGAACTGGTGCAGCAGGAATGGACTCAGATGGACCAAGAGGAAGGAGAAAGGGAGAGAATGGTGATAGAAAAGAGTAGAAGAAAGTTGAAAGAAATGGAAGAGGAAGTGAGAAGAGGGGCAGAGCAGCTACAGGAAATGGAGAAAACGAGAAGGGACCTGAGTGAGGAGAGAAAGAAGGGAAGTAGAGTTAGTACACCACCAAGGAGGTACAGAACACCCACACCTCCAAGGGGACACTTTATTGACTTAGGGGAACAGGAGGAACCAGTGGAGCAAGAGAGAAGTGATTTCAAAGTACTTTGTGGAAAATGTGAAGGAAAGGTGTGGGACCCATGTGATGCCCCTGCCCACCACACTAGAGCCAGAACCCGGGAGCAAGAAACCAGGGGCCAATACCCAATGAGAGACACACCAGGGGGTGGTGCCATTTACAAGCCATGGACCCATAGAGACATACAAACCCTGGTGGACGCTCTCCCTACCCCAGAAGAGTCTGGAGATAGGTGGGTCAAAGCTTTTGAAAGCCTAACTGCTGCAGACGAACTTACGTTAGGAGACATGGCAGCGGTTATGAACAGATGCATGGGCGATCAAGAATTTCGGGAGATCATGACACAGGGGGGAGTAAGAGGAATGGTGGCATCAGCAACTCGATCTGATCAGCATCGCAGACAAATATGGGATGCCATAAGATGCAAATATCCGACCCAACCAAGACCTCAGTTGATGAAAACGCTGAGACTGGAAGGAGAGGAGAGTGTGCCAGTGTATATGAAAAAGGCAAAAAGCCTGTGGAGACAGGCCTGGAATGAAGAACCAGGAAAGGAAACCACCAAATACCTATTCCTGGCAAGCTGTTTGGAGGGACTCCCAGATCAGGTGAGGCTGGAATGCGAGAAAATGGTGGGCATCACTGCAAAGAGTGTGTTGGTGTTCACTGATATAGTCCAACACCATGTGGAGAGATGGAGGGAAGGTAAACGAAAGGAAGAGGATGAAATTAAACAGCTACAGAAGAAGGTCTTAGAAAAGCAACTGATGGAGGATAAGCCCAGCGAGCAAATGGTGGTGACCAGTACACCTACGAGTGGGGCTACGACACCCACTCCCGATGTGGCAGCGTTAACTACAGTAGTTCAGGCTATGGCAGGATTGATGGCCCTGGAAAGAGCACCATATCAGCCCCCGCCACCACCCGCACTCCTAGTGTATGCTGAACCTTTACATCAACAGTCATTCTACATGCCGCTATCAGCCCAATCAACCCAGCCACACGATCCCGGATATTGGAACCAAGGATGTTTCAACTGTGGAGGACCCGGACACATGGCTAGACACTGCAATCTGCCAAGACAACCATTCCAGGCTAGAGGAAGAGGACAGTGGGCACCACGGGACAGTGGTAACTGGCAGGGAGGACGAGATGGACAGAAGCAAGGGCCCCTAGAACAGCCATCTCAGCAACAGGGCCAATATCAGCCCGTGCCGAACCCAGCCCTGATCCCCAATATGGCCTGGGCTGGAGAAGAAGGTAGCAACCAATGAAGCTGCCCGGAAACCACAAATAGCACCACCACCAATATCTACACTTTTCCACCAAATGTGGAACCAGTGGTGAAGTGCGTAATAGGAGGAAGGGAGCATGGTATGCTGATTGACACAGGATGCACCTGGTCTTCTGTGCAGACAGCATATCAACTCACAACGAAAAAACAAGCTTTTTCTGGGGTTTCAGGGACAATTATGAGAAAGCCATACACGGTACCACTGGAAGAGGTATGGGATGACCTTAAAGTAACACATCAGTTCCTACACAACCCAGAATGCTCCGTTGGACTGATGGGCAGGGACTTGCTATCAAAAATGGGGTGTAGCATATACTGTAATCAGGCTGGGATGCACATCTCAACCACCCCTATACACCAACTCATGCCGATTATAATGAACAAACTATCCGACCCTCCACGTATGTTATATATGGGAGGATGTTCTAAAAATGAGGAAGAAGAAAATACTTATGTTTATTGGCTTAGGTTGATGGACTCAGACCCAGACACACCCAGAGTTTGTAGGACTTTCCAGCAGTGGAAGGCATGGATACAAACCATAAATGCTTACTACCCACCAGAAGACCCTCCCCATGTGACTATGAACTATTCCAGGGAGTTGGATGAGATATATGATGAAGCATGGGAAACTGAGATGGAGGATCGACGCCCGATTGTGACTAGCAATCATATGTACATACTCAAGGAAGGGGTGGCAACAAGCTGTATGGTTGTGGATGGTGATGTAAACCTTGATGACAAATGGTTTGCGTTAACAAGCGATTCGGTTCCACATGTGACCTTAATGGTTGGTTTTGGTCACGAGGCTAGGTCACTGGGTCCAGCAGTCAAAACGGCAATCTACCTGAAATGGGAAGAAACACAGCTGCCTAATGTGGAGGATTCCTACATGGATGGTGTGGCAGTCTGGAGAGTCAAACTAAATCTTGATGATGTCTCCCGACCTGAGGTGGTGAGGAGATCGCGTTACTATGGAAGGGAAATGTCAGACCACCCAGACTCTTCTGATCTCCTGGCGCAGGTACCTGCTATCCTGTGGACCACTAGTGCTGAGGACGTGGGTTTGGTTGAGGTCGATCCAGTTCTGATTTCGGTGCATGAAGACAGTCGACTGACTATCCCTGTGTGGAGATCTCAATACCCATTGAGTGAGGAAAAGACGAAAGGCATTGAACATACCCTGAAAGGTCTGCTGGGTGGTAGTGTACTCTACCCAACTGTGTCACAATGGAACACTCCTATACTTCCTGTGGAAAAGGGGGATACAGGCAAATGGAGGATGGTTCAAGATTTAAGACCAATCAATGAGGTGACTGTTCCGGATGTACGACCAGTACCGGACCCGTATCTTGCCCTACAAAATATCTCTCCAACTCAAGACTGGTTTACAGTAATAGATCTCGCTAATGCTTTCTTCTGCATACCACTACATGTTGACTCCCAGCCATTGTTTGCGTTTACATACGAGAACCAACAGTACACGTACTCACGTCTTCCACAGGGGTACAGGGACTCCCCAGGAATCTTCAATTCCATCCTGAAGGACCATCTCGAGGAGCTCACCCTGCCAGAAGGGGTAACACTGTTGCAATATGTGGATGACCTTCTACTTGCTGCACCTACTGCTGAATCATGTTTACAAGCAACAAAAGCACTGTTGAACCACGTGGCAGACAAAGGCTACAAAGTCAAGAGAGAGAAAGTCCAATGTTGCAGAAGAACGGTTCAGTTTCTTGGCAGGGTCCTGTCAGGCAAAGGACAGGCTGTCTCCATGGCACAAAGGACATCCATTTTGGAACATCCTAAGCCAGACACCGTCCAGCATCTGCTCTCATTCCTTGGACTCACAGGATATAGTAGAACACATGTCCCAGAGTACTGCCTTAAAGTTGAGCCACTCAGAGATATCCTAAGGGAAGCGGGAAATAGGAATCTCACTGCAGTCCTAAAGTGGACTACTGAAGCAGAAACGGCATTCATTCAGCTCAAACAAACCTTAGCACAAGCAGAAGCACTGTCTCTACCTGACTATACGACACCATTCCATCTTGATGTTTCAGAACAAGACGGGTTTGTTCATTCCGTCCTGTATCAGAAACAAAAGGGGGAGAGGAGAGTATTGCATTATTACAGTGCAAAATTGGACAACATTGAAACAGGCCAAACAGGGGCCCTAGGGGGTAATAAACCCTAGGGGGTGTCAAAAGAGGGATTGTAAGGGCTGATACATGTTTAGCTAATTAATATGTTAATCTACAACGAGTTATTAACTGAATGTATTGTGTGATCATAGAGCTTAAGAACTGCTGTAGGTTTGGGTAGGGGGGAGCTATGTGGAAGCAATGTGCTAGCTTAAGGGTTTCACAATAGAACTGTGTCTTGTTGTAAACACGAGATAAGGAACTGTTTCCGTCAACTGGATTGCGTCACGAGGCTGGGACCAGCCTGCACGCCAACGATAGGCTGAGTAAGTTTAAACCACACTCAGCCTCTACTCCGACAGGCCAGCAAGGAGCGGGAACTATTCTGTCGGAGTATTTAAGGAAGAACAAAGGATAGGACTCGCTCTCTTCTCTAGGCTATGCACTTCTCTAGGCGCTCTTCTATAGCGCTGCTCGCTGACTCTCTCTCTCTCTTTCTCTCTCTTTCTCTCTCTCTCGCTCTGTTTGCCCTGCGTCGTGTCACAGTGAGCCTGTATATACGAACTTCATATTTACCATTTAAGGGTTTGCTAGAATAAAATACATAGATGATTTAAACGGCGTAGTAATCCTTTTGTTCCAATACCAGATTTGAATTGACGCGACCTTAACACTAGCTAGCTATTTCAATTAGAGAACATTACTAAAGTAAACTAGCTAGTAGCAGCCTAGACACATGACATTTTTTACAATGCTTTTTTCTGATAAAAACTAGTTCACTGCATCCGCCGTGGAGCCCAGTGTCATAATATGACCATATTTCCCAGCTGCTTGCCGTAGTTTTGAAGTAATCACAATAACAGGCCTTATTTTAGGGCATTTTTCACCCTGCCAGCTCCTATTAGTTTTATTGAGCACTGGGGCACCAACTCACCTTCAGAACGTTCTATTCCCAGTTTATTGTTCTACGTCACAATGCCTACTTCACTATTGTTGGCACTGAGACCCATCCACGTTGTCTGTAGTTAAAATGTAAACAACAAAAAAATAATATTCATGGAACTCTGAGGTCGTCCCATTGTTTCCTATTGGGAAATATAGCTATGTCTGTCTATTTCACCAAATATCTCACAATGTGTATATATATATTTTTTCAAGTCGGGGACCATTTTAATCAGGTGACGCTGCGGAATAGCTGTTGTGAGGGCTTTTGCTTTTGGGGGCTTTTGCTTTTTTTTAATATTTCAAATTAATACTATTAAAATGGTATTAGTAAAAAAATAACAATAATAAAGATGAATACAAATCTTCACTCATTTAGCATTTGCCTATTCCGCCTATGCCATAGGCCGGCCCTGGTTTACAGGCATGTCACGCTCTAGGAGTGTCAGGCTCTGGCCATAGAGAAGCAATAGGCTTCTCTATGTAGCTATGGTCAGAGTCTGACAGTGTCGTTCTTTTCTGTTTCTTTGTGGGTTTTGGGTGGATCTCTAATTAGAGGCAGCTGCTACCCGTTGTCTCTAATTAGGGATCCAATATATGTTGAGTCTGTCCCTCACGCGGGTGTGGGTTGTTATAGGTATATGTCGTATTATATTCCTCCAGTCACGGGTGAAGTAAGTGTGTTTAGTTTACGTCCGTTCATTTGGTGTGTGTTGTGAACGTGACGTTAGTCTGTTCGTTAAGTCTTTTCGTTTTTCGTTAGTTCGTCATTTGGATTTGTTTTTACATAGTATAGCAGTGTTTTTATTCTATACATAGTAAAATAAAAAAGAATGTCGAACTATCCCTGCGCTGCGTCTTTGTCTCCCCAAACACCCAGTCGTGACATGGAGAGACCAATTCTCAGCCCATACTTGATAGTTCGACATGTTTATTTATATTAATAGATAACTTCAAACTGACAAACTTTACAAAATAAAACATGGTACAACAAAACGGAACACACTTACTTGTTGATGACAATGAAGATAATGACCCACACCTAGGGTGTGGGACCTACAAACATATGTAGGATCCCTAATTAGAGACAATGCACTGCAGCTGCCTCTAATTAGGGATCCAATTCAAAACCCCCACATAGAAACATAAATTATAGACCTGTCAGACTCTGACCATGGCTATATAGAGAAGCAATAAGCTTCTCTATGGCCAGAGCCTGACAGTACCCCCCCCCCCCCCAAAGGCGCGGACTCCCGAACGTCCACAAAACACACAAATACATGAGGGGAGGGTTAGGGAGGAAAGTTTAGCTCGCCGGTGGCGGTTCTGGCCCCGGTGAAGTAGACAGCTTCCTCCCTTGCTTCCTCCTTATTGCTGGGCCCGGACTGGATACCGGTGGGGTAAACGGCTCCGGCCATGGAGCGGGGAAAATAACCGGACCGGCACGGGACGTACCGGACTGGGGAGGCGCACCGGAGGTCGAGTGCGTGGGGCCGGCACTGGAGGCACCGGACTGGGGAGGCGCACCGGAAGTCGGGTGCGTGGAGCGTACGGGACTGGAGTGGACGACCGGACCCATACTGGGCACCGGTGGAGCGGACTGCTCTGACATGGGAGTGAAGCCTACGACCGGACCCACACTGGGCATCGGTGGAGCGGACTGCTCTGGCATGGGAGTAGAGCAGACGACCGGACCCGGATTGGGGATGCTCACTTTGGGCCCCACTAACTCCAGCTCCTTCCTCTCACTCTTACACTCCTCCCAACTTCACCTGAACAGCTCCATTGTACTCCTCCATTCTCTCCATTCCGCTACGCTCACCTCCTCACGGCACTTCGCCCCCCCTTATACTCCGGCCTCGGCGCCTCTCTCATGGAGAGTGGTACTGGCGCTTCCTCCTCGCCACCAGACCACCCCCATAGCCCCCCCCAAAAAATTTTCTTGGGGTTGCCTTCGGGCTTCTCTCTCCATCTCTCCCCCATTGCGCTGCTTGGTCTCGATCTGGTGGGTCATTCTGTCACGCTCTTGCATTTGGAGAGACCAATTTGCAGCCCATACTTGATAGTTCGACATGTTTATTTATATTAATAGATAACTTCAAACTGACAAACTATACAAAATAAAACAAGGTACAACAAAACGGAACACACTTACTTGTTGATGACAATGAAGATAATGACCCACACCTAGGGTGTGGGACCTACAAACATACAGTGGGGAGAACAAGTATTTGATACACTGCTGATTTTGCAGGTTTTCCCACTTACAAAGCATGTAGAAGTCTGTAATTTTGTCAGGCTCTGGCCATAGAGAAGCAATAGGCATCTCTATGTAGCTATGGTCAGAGTCTGACAGTGTCGTTCTTTTCTGTTTCTTTGTGGGTTTGGGTGGATCTCTAATTAGAGGCAGCTGCTATCCGTTGTCTCTAATTAGGGATCCAATATATGTTGAGTCTGTCCCTCACGCGGATGTGGGTTGTTATCGTTACATGTCGATGTATTTCGCAGTCACGGTGAAAGTAAGTGTGCTATTCTTTACGTCCGTTCATTCGTGTTGGTTTTGTTTAACGTGACGTTTGTATAGTGTGTTTGTTTTGTAGTAAGTAGTTCGCATTTTTAGTTTGATTATACATAGTAATTCATAGTAAGGATTACATAGTAAAATAAAAGAATGTCGAACTACTATCCCTGCGCTGCGTCTTGGTCTCTCCCCACACACAATCGTGACAGAACAACCCACCACTGCGAGACCAAGCAGCGTAACTGGGGAGAGAGGGAGAGAGAGGAGGTGCCGCCGCGTTATGCGCGACGCGCAAGAAGAGGCAACTCCCGCAAACAACCCCAATGTAATCTTGGGGGGAGGCTATGGGGGTGGTCTGGCTATAGGGAGGAGGAGTCAACACCACTCCCCATGTGGACCATAGGGAGACCGAGGTACCAATGGGGCGCTCAGAGCAAGGAGCAGGAGGAATACTTGGAGGAGTATTATGGAGGTGCGTTGGAAGAATTGGTGGAGATAGAAAGGGAGGTCGAGAGGGAGATGGCGGAGTGGTCCAGCCCGGATCCGGTCGTCTACTCCACTCCCAGGCCGGAGCAGTCCGCTTCACCGGTGTCCAGTCCGGGTCCGGTTGTCTACTCCACCTCCCTGCCTGAGCAATTCGCTCCTCCGGTGCCCAGTCTGGGTCCGATCGTCTACTCCACCTCCATGCCAGAGCAATCCGCTTCTCCGATGTCCAGTCCGGGTCCGGACCTCTGCTCTACTCCCAGCACCCGAGCTCCAGTGCGTGTGCCTAGCCAGGTGCTTCCTGTGCCTGCTCCACGCACACGACCTCCAGTGCGCCTCCTCAGTCCGGTACGACCCGTGCCGGCTCCCCGCACCGGACCTCCAGTACGTGCGCCTAACCAGGTGCTTCCTGTGCCAGCTCCACGCACCCGACATCCGGTGCGCCTCCCCAGCCCTGAACCTCCAGCGAAGGTCAGCGCCTCTAAACCCCCTGCGAAGGTCAGCGCCCCTAAACCTCCTGCGAAGGTCAGCGCCCCTAAACCTCCAGCGAAGGTCAGCGCCTCTAAACCTCCTGCGAAGGTCAGCGCCTCTAAACCTCCTGCGAAGGCCAGCGCCTCTGAGCCTCCTGCGAAGGCCAGCGCCCCTGAGCCTCCTGCGAAGGCCAGCGCCCCTGAGCCTCCTGCGAAGGCCAGCGCCCCTGAGCCTCCTGCGAAGGCCAGCGCCCCTGAGCCTCCTGCGAAGGCCAGCGCCCCTGAGCCTCCTGCGAAGGCCAGCGCCCCTGAGCCTCCAGCGAAGGCCAGCGCCCCTGAGCCTCCAGCGAAGGCCAGCGCCCCTGAGCCTCCAGCGAAGGCCAGCGCCCCTGAGCCTCCAGCGAAGGCCAGCCACCCTGAGCCTCCAGCGAGGGTCAGCGCCCCTGAGCCTCCAGCGAAGGTCAGCGCCCCTGAGCCTCCAGCGAAGGTCAGCACCCCTGAGCCTCCAGCGAAGGTCAGCGCCCCTGAGCCTCCAGCGAAGGTCAGCGCCCCTAAGCCTCCAGCGAAGGTCAGCGCCCCTAAGCCTCCAGCGAAGGTCAGCGCCCCTAAGCCTCCAGCGAAGGTCAGCTCCCCTAAGCCTCCTGCGAAGGTCAGCGCCCCTAAGCCTCCTGCGAAGGTCAGCGCCTCTACACCTCCAGCGAGGGTCAGCGCCCCTAAGCCTCCTGCGAAGGTCAGCGCCTCTAAGCCTCCTGCGAAGGTCAGCGCCTCTACACCTCCAGCGAGGGTCAGCGTCCCGGAGCCTCCAGCCATTCCGGGCTCAGCCGTCTGCTCCGCCTCAGCGCCAGAGCAGTCCTCTCCACCGGTGCCCATTCCGGGTCCAGCCGTCTGCTCCGCCTCAGCACCTGAGCAGTCCACTCCACCGGTGCCCAATCCGGGTCCAGCCGTCTGCTCCGCCTCAGTGCCAGAGCAGTCCGCTCCACCGGTGCCCGTTCCGGGTCCAGCCGCCTGCTCCGCCTCAGTGCCAGAGCAGTCCGCTCCACCGGTGCCCGTTCCGGGTCCAGCCGCCTGCTCCGCCTCAGTGCCAGAGCAGTCCGCTCCACCGGTGCCCGTTCCGGGTCCAGCTGCCTGCTCCGCCTCAGTGCCAGAGCAGTCCGCTCCACCGGTGCCCGTTCCGGGTCCAGCCGCCTGCTCCGCCTCAGTGCCAGAGCAGTCCGCTCCACCGGTGCCCGTTCCGGGTCCAGCCGCCTGCTCCGCCTCAGTGCCAGAGCAGTCCGCTCCACCGGTACCCAATCCGGGCCCGGTTGTTTTCCCAGCTCCATGGCCGGAGCAGTTTACCCCACCGGTGCCCAGTCCGGGCCCGGTTTATTTCCCCGCTCCATGGCCAGAGCCGTTTGCCCCACCGGTGCCCGGTCCGGGCCCGGTTGTTTTCCCTGCTCCATGGCCGGAGCCGTTTGCCCCACCGGTGCCCGGTCCGGGCCCGGTTGTTTTCCCTGCTCCATGGCCGGAGCCGTTTGCCCCACCGGTGCCCAGTCCGGGCCCGGTTGTTTTCCCCGCTCCATGGCCGGAGCCGTTTGCCCCACCGGTGCCCAGTCCGGGCCCGGTTGTTTTCCCCGCTCCATGGCCGGAGCCGTTTGCCCCACCGGTGCCCAGTCCGGGCCCGGTGGTTTTCCCCGCTCCATGGCCGGAGCCGTTTACCCCACCGGTGCCCAGTCCGGGCCCGGTTGTTTTCCCCGCTCCATGGCCGGAGCCGTTTACCCCACCGGTGCCCAGTCCGGGCCCGGTTGTTTTCCCCGCTCCATGGCCAGAGCCTTTTGTCCCGTGCCCCTAAGGAAGGGGCACAGGACAAAACTGTCCACATCGCCGGAGCCGCCCCCGATGGACTAGTTTTTCCCTCCCATTTACCCCCCCGTGTTTTGTGTGGCGTCCGGGAGTCCGCGCCTTGGGGGGGGGGTACTGTCAGGCTCTGGCCATAGAGAAGCAATAGGCATCTCTATGTAGCTATGGTCAGAGTCTGACAGTGTCGTTCTTTTCTGTTTCTTTGTGGGTTTGGGTGGATCTCTAATTAGAGGCAGCTGCTATCCGTTGTCTCTAATTAGGGATCCAATATATGTTGAGTCTGTCCCTCACGCGGATGTGGGTTGTTATCGTTACATGTCGATGTATTTCGCAGTCACGGTGAAAGTAAGTGTGCTATTCTTTACGTCCGTTCATTCGTGTTGGTTTTGTTTAACGTGACGTTTGTATAGTGTGTTTGTTTTGTAGTAAGTAGTTCGCATTTTTAGTTTGATTATACATAGTAATTCATAGTAAGGATTACATAGTAAAATAAAAGAATGTCGAACTACTATCCCTGCGCTGCGTCTTGGTCTCTCCCCACACACAATCGTGACAAATTTTTATCATAGGTACTCTTCAACTGTGAGTGACGGAATCTAAAACAAAAATCCAGAAAATCACATTGTATGATTTTTAAGTCATTCATTTTCATTGTATTGCATGACATAAGTATTTGATACATCAGAAAAGCAGAACTTAATATTTGGTACAGAAACCTTTGTTTGCAATTACAGAGATCATACGTTTCCTGTAGTTCTTGACCAGGTTTGCACACACTGCAGCAGGGATTTTGGCCCACTCCTCCATACAGATCCTTCAGGTTTTGGGGCTGTCGCTGGGCAATACGGACTTTCAGCTCCCTCCAAAGATTTTCTATTGGGTTCAGGTCTGGAGACTGGCTAGGCCACTCCAGGACCTTGAGATGCTTCTTACGGAGCCACTCCTTAGTTGCCCTGGCTGTGTGTTTCGGGTCGTTGTCATGCTGAAAGACCCAGCCACGACCCATCTTCAATGCTCATACTGAGGGAAGGAGGTTGTTGGCCAAGATCTCGTGATACATGGCCCCATCCATCCTCCCCTCAATACGGTGCAGTCGTCCTGTCCCCTTTGCAGAAAAGCATCCCCAAAGAATGATGTTTCCACCTCCATGCTTCACGGTTGGGATGGTGTTCGTGGGGTTGTACTCATCCTTCTTCTTCCTCCAAACACAGCGAGTGGAGTTTAGATCAAAAAGCTCTATTTTTGTCTCAGCAGACCACATGACCGTCTCCCATTCCTTCTCTGGATCATCCAGATGGTCATTGGCAAACTTCAGACGGGCCTGGACATGTGCTGGCTTGAGCAGGGGGACCTTGCGTGCGCTGCAGGATTTTAATCCATGACGGCGTAGTGTGTTACTAATGGTTTTCTTTGAGACTGTGGTCCCAGCTCTCTTCAGGTCATTGACCAGGTCCTGCCGTGTAGTTCTGGGCTGATCCCTCACCTTCCTCATGATCATTGATGCCCGACGAGGTGAGATCTTGCATGGTGCCCCAGACCGAGGGAGATTGACCGTCATCTTGAACTTCTTCCATTTTCTAATAATTGCGCCAACAGTTGTTGCCTTCTCACCAAGCTGCTTGCCTATTGTCCTGTAGCCCATCCCAGCCTTGTGCAGGTCTACAATTTTATCCCTGATGTCCTTACACAGCTCTCTGGCCTTGGCCATTGTGGAGAGGTTGGAGTCTGTTTGATTGAGTGTGTGGACAGGTGTCTTTTATACAGGTAACGAGTTCAAACAGGCACAGTTAATACAGGTAATGAGTGGAGAACAAGAGGGCTTCTTAAAGAAAAACTAACAGGTCTGTGAGAGCCGGAATTCTTACTGGTTGGTAGGTGATCAAATACTTATGTCATGCAATAAAATGCAAATTAATTATTTAAAAATCATACAATGTGATTTTCTGGATTTTTGTTTTAGATTCCGTCTCTCACAGTTGAAGTGTACCTATGATAAAAAAATTACAGACCTCTACATGCTTTGTAAGTAGGAAAACCTGCAAAATCGGCAGTGTATCAAATACTTGTTCTCCCCACTGTATGTAGGATCCCCAATAGCGGCTAGATCATTAGAACGCATTCTCCAAAAGCCACCTGAAGGGATTTCTGCAAATATGTAAATACCACAGGAGTCCTCTTACATTTCACTGCCCTATTGATCAAACAACCATGAAAAGCTCTCTCTCCCTCAGTGTCCTATGCACATCAACAACAACAAGAGCAACAACTAGCCAATGCTAGCCAGAACGAGATTAGCTCAAATCTAACGAGGGAACATTAGATAAACCCTCTCAAACTTTTTCAGCTAGTTGGTCATCAAAACAGTCATTCTAGTTCTATCTAGCTAGCCAAGCATTCACATTTCTCCAGCTGTAGCCACCGAAAAACGATATGAGGGGGAACAGTTGGTCACTTACTCACTCCTCCAATGACATGACATCCTCCTAGCAGCTAGCTAGCTAACATTAGGCTCTGTGTTTTTAGCTTGCTAAATAAATAAATCGAGGTAAAGACAGTTTCAGTTTGTATATTCGCCAGATATTCGCGCCTTCAAACCTCAATAGCTTTCAAACCACTTGAGCCACAGATAAGTGTCATGATGTGGGAAAAATTGCGCACAACATTGCACAGGTCTTATTTTCACGATTTTGACATTCATTCGCTTTCCAAAGCTAATAAACATGCGGAGATGTGAGCAGCATTCCGTATTCCAAACCCTTCCAGGTCATTGAAATCTCACGAAGAAGGATATTCTATGGTACCTAGACTCCTTTCTATCAGTCCTCAAGCTTCAATAGCATGGTCAAAGACTGTAACTGTTGAAATTCAGAGTTAATTTGATAATTTTTTGTAAGTCTTATGGTTGGGCATAAAATGTTGTCTCCAGTTGCTTGCTTTCTCAGGTCCTGCGGTATTGATGCCTTTTCAGTCTAGCTCCAGTCAGGTATCATTATGTTATAAGCACCACGCCACACCCCTCCCGTTTCATAACGCCCTTTCACCTTCTACCATTTGTCTACACTCCAAGAAACATGAGAGCCCTCTAGCTGTAGACGCCCCCAGATCCATGACAACTGAGATTACCATATCCATATCCTTCTTCCCAGAGACACCGTCATGTCTATTAACCTGACAGGAAGGATGGGTAAAGACCCAGTCCGGGCCCGGTTGTTTTCCCCGCTCCATGGCCAGAGCCTTTTGTCCCGTGCCCCTAAGGAAGGGGCACAGGACAAAACTGTCCACATCGCCGGAGCCGCCCCCGATGGACTAGTTTTTCCCTCCCATTTACCCCCCCGTGTTTTGTGTGGCGTCCGGGAGTCCGCGCCTTGGGGGGGGGGTACTGTCAGGCTCTGGCCATAGAGAAGCAATAGGCATCTCTATGTAGCTATGGTCAGAGTCTGACAGTGTCGTTCTTTTCTGTTTCTTTGTGGGTTTGGGTGGATCTCTAATTAGAGGCAGCTGCTATCCGTTGTCTCTAATTAGGGATCCAATATATGTTGAGTCTGTCCCTCACGCGGATGTGGGTTGTTATCGTTACATGTCGATGTATTTCGCAGTCACGGTGAAAGTAAGTGTGCTATTCTTTACGTCCGTTCATTCGTGTTGGTTTTGTTTAACGTGACGTTTGTATAGTGTGTTTGTTTTGTAGTAAGTAGTTCGCATTTTTAGTTTGATTATACATAGTAATTCATAGTAAGGATTACATAGTAAAATAAAAGAATGTCGAACTACTATCCCTGCGCTGCGTCTTGGTCTCTCCCCACACACAATCGTGACAAATTTTTATCATAGGTACTCTTCAACTGTGAGTGACGGAATCTAAAACAAAAATCCAGAAAATCACATTGTATGATTTTTAAGTCATTCATTTTCATTGTATTGCATGACATAAGTATTTGATACATCAGAAAAGCAGAACTTAATATTTGGTACAGAAACCTTTGTTTGCAATTACAGAGATCATACGTTTCCTGTAGTTCTTGACCAGGTTTGCACACACTGCAGCAGGGATTTTGGCCCACTCCTCCATACAGATCCTTCAGGTTTTGGGGCTGTCGCTGGGCAATACGGACTTTCAGCTCCCTCCAAAGATTTTCTATTGGGTTCAGGTCTGGAGACTGGCTAGGCCACTCCAGGACCTTGAGATGCTTCTTACGGAGCCACTCCTTAGTTGCCCTGGCTGTGTGTTTCGGGTCGTTGTCATGCTGAAAGACCCAGCCACGACCCATCTTCAATGCTCATACTGAGGGAAGGAGGTTGTTGGCCAAGATCTCGTGATACATGGCCCCATCCATCCTCCCCTCAATACGGTGCAGTCGTCCTGTCCCCTTTGCAGAAAAGCATCCCCAAAGAATGATGTTTCCACCTCCATGCTTCACGGTTGGGATGGTGTTCGTGGGGTTGTACTCATCCTTCTTCTTCCTCCAAACACAGCGAGTGGAGTTTAGATCAAAAAGCTCTATTTTTGTCTCAGCAGACCACATGACCGTCTCCCATTCCTTCTCTGGATCATCCAGATGGTCATTGGCAAACTTCAGACGGGCCTGGACATGTGCTGGCTTGAGCAGGGGGACCTTGCGTGCGCTGCAGGATTTTAATCCATGACGGCGTAGTGTGTTACTAATGGTTTTCTTTGAGACTGTGGTCCCAGCTCTCTTCAGGTCATTGACCAGGTCCTGCCGTGTAGTTCTGGGCTGATCCCTCACCTTCCTCATGATCATTGATGCCCGACGAGGTGAGATCTTGCATGGTGCCCCAGACCGAGGGAGATTGACCGTCATCTTGAACTTCTTCCATTTTCTAATAATTGCGCCAACAGTTGTTGCCTTCTCACCAAGCTGCTTGCCTATTGTCCTGTAGCCCATCCCAGCCTTGTGCAGGTCTACAATTTTATCCCTGATGTCCTTACACAGCTCTCTGGCCTTGGCCATTGTGGAGAGGTTGGAGTCTGTTTGATTGAGTGTGTGGACAGGTGTCTTTTATACAGGTAACGAGTTCAAACAGGCACAGTTAATACAGGTAATGAGTGGAGAACAAGAGGGCTTCTTAAAGAAAAACTAACAGGTCTGTGAGAGCCGGAATTCTTACTGGTTGGTAGGTGATCAAATACTTATGTCATGCAATAAAATGCAAATTAATTATTTAAAAATCATACAATGTGATTTTCTGGATTTTTGTTTTAGATTCCGTCTCTCACAGTTGAAGTGTACCTATGATAAAAAAATTACAGACCTCTACATGCTTTGTAAGTAGGAAAACCTGCAAAATCGGCAGTGTATCAAATACTTGTTCTCCCCACTGTATGTAGGATCCCCAATAGCGGCTAGATCATTAGAACGCATTCTCCAAAAGCCACCTGAAGGGATTTCTGCAAATATGTAAATACCACAGGAGTCCTCTTACATTTCACTGCCCTATTGATCAAACAACCATGAAAAGCTCTCTCTCCCTCAGTGTCCTATGCACATCAACAACAACAAGAGCAACAACTAGCCAATGCTAGCCAGAACGAGATTAGCTCAAATCTAACGAGGGAACATTAGATAAACCCTCTCAAACTTTTTCAGCTAGTTGGTCATCAAAACAGTCATTCTAGTTCTATCTAGCTAGCCAAGCATTCACATTTCTCCAGCTGTAGCCACCGAAAAACGATATGAGGGGGAACAGTTGGTCACTTACTCACTCCTCCAATGACATGACATCCTCCTAGCAGCTAGCTAGCTAACATTAGGCTCTGTGTTTTTAGCTTGCTAAATAAATAAATCGAGGTAAAGACAGTTTCAGTTTGTATATTCGCCAGATATTCGCGCCTTCAAACCTCAATAGCTTTCAAACCACTTGAGCCACAGATAAGTGTCATGATGTGGGAAAAATTGCGCACAACATTGCACAGGTCTTATTTTCACGATTTTGACATTCATTCGCTTTCCAAAGCTAATAAACATGCGGAGATGTGAGCAGCATTCCGTATTCCAAACCCTTCCAGGTCATTGAAATCTCACGAAGAAGGATATTCTATGGTACCTAGACTCCTTTCTATCAGTCCTCAAGCTTCAATAGCATGGTCAAAGACTGTAACTGTTGAAATTCAGAGTTAATTTGATAATTTTTTGTAAGTCTTATGGTTGGGCATAAAATGTTGTCTCCAGTTGCTTGCTTTCTCAGGTCCTGCGGTATTGATGCCTTTTCAGTCTAGCTCCAGTCAGGTATCATTATGTTATAAGCACCACGCCACACCCCTCCCGTTTCATAACGCCCTTTCACCTTCTACCATTTGTCTACACTCCAAGAAACATGAGAGCCCTCTAGCTGTAGACGCCCCCAGATCCATGACAACTGAGATTACCATATCCATATCCTTCTTCCCAGAGACACCGTCATGTCTATTAACCTGACAGGAAGGATGGGTAAAGACTCACATGTGGCCACACAAAAGAAATTGAATATCGGGGCCGGTTTGTCTGAGACACCTGCAGAGATAATATGTACTGTATTGTAACACTACCTGCAGGATTGCTTTGTTCTGTATGCAACAGTGCTGACATGCCCTGTGTTTGTTTGATGTCTGACTATAAAGATCACCATGTTTTCTTACCAGATCAGAGATAGTAGAGGGTATATGCTCTGACAATGTGTCTGTCCATTTAGGAATGATGTGTATTTGTGCAACAAAATCCAGAACTCAACCTGAAGCTTTTCTCCAAAATACCTTTCTTTCTTCTCTACCAACCATAGGCCCTTATGTTTGGTTCAACAGGTCTCATATTCTACCAACCATAGGCCCTTATGTTTGGTTCAACAGGTCTCATATTCTACCAACCATAGGCCCTTATGTTTGGTTCAACAGGTCTCATATTCTACCAACCATAGGCCCTTATGTTTGGTTCAACAGGTCTCATATTCTATCAACCATAGGCCCTTATGTTTGGTTCAACAGGTCTCATATTCCCTATCAGCCATAGGCCCTTATGTTTGGATCAACAGGTCTCATATTCTCTATCAACCATAGGCCCTTATGTTTGGTTCAACAGGTCTCATATTCTACCAACCATAGGCCCTTATGTTTGGATCAACAGGTCTCATATTCTCTATCAACCATAGGCCCTTATGTTTGGTTCAACAGGTCTCATATTCTACCAACCATAGGCCCTTATGTTTGGTTCAAAAGGTCTCATATTCTACCAACCATAGGCCCTTATGTTTGGTTCAACAGGTCTCATATTCTATCAACCATAGGCCCTTATGTTTGGTTCAACAGGTCTCATATTCTACCAACCATAGGCCCTTATGTTTGGTTCAACAGGTCTCATATTCTCTATCAGCCATAGGCCCTTATGTTTGGTTCAACAGGTCTCATATTCTCTATCAGCCATAGGCCCTTATGTTTGGTTCAACAGGTCTCATATTCTCTATCAGCCATAGGCCCTTATGTTTGGATCAACAGGTCTCATATTCTCTATCAACCATAGGCCCTTATGTTTGGTTCAACAAGTCTCATATTCTATCAACCATAGGCCCTTATGTTTGGTTCAACAAGTCTCATATTCTATCAACCATAGGCCCTTATGTTTGGTTCAACAGGTCTCATATTCTACCAACCATAGGCCCTTATGTTTGGTTCAACAGGTCTCATATTCTATCAACCATAGGCCCTTATGTTTGGTTCAACAGGTCTCATATTCCCTATCAGCCATAGGCCCTTATGTTTGGATCAACAGGTCTCATATTCTACCAACCATAGGCCCTTATGTTTGGTTCAACAGGTCTCATATTCTACCAACCATAGGCCCTTATGTTTGGTTCAACAGGTCTCATATTCTACCAACCATAGGCCCTTATGTTTGGTTCAACAGGTCTCATATTCTCTATCAACCATAGGCCCTTATGTTTGGTTCAACAGGTCTCATATTCTACCAACCATAGGCCCTTATGTTTGGTTCAACAGGTCTCATATTCTCTATCAACCATAGGCCCTTATGTTTGGTTCAACAGGTCTCATATTCTACCAACCATAGGCCCTTATGTTTGGTTCAACAGGTCTCATATTCTATCACCCATAGGCCCTTATGTTTGGTTCAACAGGTCTCATATTCTACCAACCATAGACCCTTATGTTTGGTTCAACAGGTCTCATATTCTCTATCAACCATAGGCCCTTATGTTTGGTTCAACAGGTCTCATATTCTCCAACAACCATAGGCCCTTATGTTTGGTTCAACAGGTCTCATATTCTCTATCAACCATAGGCCCTTATGTTTGGTTCAACAGGTCTCATATTCTATCAACCATAGGCCCTTATGTTTGGTTCAACAGGTCTCATATTCTCTATCAACCATAGGCCCTTATGTTTGGTTCAACAGGTCTCATATTCTATCAACCATAGGCCCTTGTGTTTGGTTCAACAGGTCTCATATTCTACCAACCATAGGCCCTTATGTTTGGTTCAACAGGTCTCATATTCTATCAACCATAGGCCCTTATGTTTGGTTCAACAGGTCTCATATTCTACCAACCATAGGCCCTTATGTTTGGTTCAACAGGTCTCATATTCTACCAACCATAGGCCCTTATGTTTGGTTCAACAGGTCTCATATTCTTCACCAGTGGTATATTATAATGTGTGCTCATGTTAGCAGGCCACTAGTACTTCAATGACCATTAGTTATTTTAATGGAGGACAACCTGCAGATTTCTTACATCCAATTCCTTGAATAAACCTGTAAACGTTCACATCTTTTAAATGCTTTTAAAATTCTTAAATGTGTATGACTATCTTAGTGGAATGTAAGAATCTTTGAAGAAGTAATTTAGAGTCATTTAGAATGTCTATATGACTCTGCTTTTTCCCCTGGGAAAGCTGTCGTGGTGAAGGACAACGTGGTCTTTGATAAGATAACAGAGACACACATTTGCCCAGGTCAGTAAGCAAATGGTCAGCTGGAGACAGAAAGTCTGTTTTCCGCCAGAGAGATAACAGTTGCTATTACTGAATGATACTATTACTGAATGATACTATTACTGAATGATACTATTACAGAATGATACTATTACTGAATGATACTATTACAGAATGATACTATTACTGAATGATACTATTACAGAATGATACTATTACTGAATGATACTATTACTGAATGATACTATTACAGAATGATGCTATTACTGAATGATACTATTACTGAATGATACTATTACTGAATGATACTATTACTGAATGATACTATTACTGAATGATACTATTACTGAATGATACTATTACTGAATGATACTATTACTGAATGATACTATTACAGAATGATACTATTACAGAATGATACTATTACAGAATGATACTATTACAGAATGATACTATTACTGAATGATACTATTACTGAATGATACTATTACTGAATGATACTATTACTGAATGATACTATTACAGAATGATACTATTACTGAATGATACTATTACTGAATGATACTATTACTGAATGATACTATTACAGAACGATACTATTACTGAATGATACTATTACAGAATGATACTAT
This sequence comes from Thymallus thymallus, assembly GCA_023634145.1. Taxonomy (NCBI): domain Eukaryota; kingdom Metazoa; phylum Chordata; class Actinopteri; order Salmoniformes; family Salmonidae; genus Thymallus; species Thymallus thymallus. The sequence goes on along the minus strand of CM042389.1, from coordinate 30,678,874 downwards.
TACTGAATGATACTATTACAGAACGATACTATTACTGAATGATACTATTACTGAATGATACTATTACTGAATGATACTATTACAGAATGATACTATTACTGAATGATACTATTACTGAATGATACTATTACAGAACGATACTATTACTGAATGATACTATTACTGAATGATACTATTACAGAACGATACTATTACTGAATGATACTATTACAGAACGATACTATTACAGAATGATACTATTACTGAACGATACTATTACAGAACGATACTATTACTGAATGATACTATTACAGAATGATACTATTACAGAATGATACTATTACTGAATGATACTATTACTGAATGATACTATTACTGAATGATACTATTACAGAACGATACTATTACTGAATGATACTATTACAGAATGATACTATTACTGAATGATACTATTACAGAACGATACTATTACTGAATGATACTATTACAGAATGATACTATTACTGAATGATACTATTACTGAATGATACTATTACAGAATGATACTATTACTGAATGATACTATTACTGAATGATACTATTACAGAACGATACTATTACTGAATGATACTATTACTGAATGATACTATTACAGAACGATACTATTACTGAATGATACTATTACAGAACGATACTATTACAGAATGATACTATTACTGAACGATACTATTACAGAACGATACTATTACAGAATGATACTATTACTGAACGATACTATTACAGAACGATACTATTACAGAATGATACTATTACTGAATGATACTATTACTGAATGATACTATTACTGAATGATACAGGCACCGTCATGTAAACAATTGGGCAATGTTTAAAGTCAAAGAGCAAAGCAACACAGGTTCTTCTATTATGAATATTCTTTAACAATATACTTGAACCAGAAGCTTTTACCCAGTCGTACTGGAGACCGGGCTTTTCCATGTTAATGTAAACAACTAGCTGTCAAATGGCCCACAGAAACTATATAGTCTGAAGAGCCAATGTAGCTTGTGTTCTCTGGTATATAAACATATACTACTAACTAGTTCTGTTTCATTTGACTTTGCAACACAAAAATCTTGTTGGCAGCGATTAAAACACTTTCACAGCTGTATGAATGTTAATAAAGAAATACTACATCTCAGTGGTAAACGTTCAGTCAGCTGTGGGATGTGGACAGTAGAGGGGGAGGCTGTTGTAGTGACAGGATAGTCAGCACTATTTTTTGGACTTGTTTTTTGTGTCACAGCACTGGAGAATAACCTGGTTCTGGTCCAGATGTACCGGACTCATTTGCCAGAAGGTGGCCTTTAAAAGAGTAAATACACATTTACTGTTTAATATATGGCTGTGGGCCGTAACTACTAGAGGCTGATAAGGGCCGCCCACACGGGGCCAAACGGGTTGGGTCACACATCTGGCAATGAGAGAAATACATTGATCCCAGTGCATTGCTTACATACAGACAAACATAAATATAATGCTTCTACTTTTCTCCCTCTAACAAGTAACTCTGATCCATATGACCATCCTTCTCATATTAGATTATGGTAATGTCATTTCTAGACCTGCAGGGAAGGGCTCCTGAGGGCCTTGACGCTCTGTATATCTGGCAACTTTACCATCCACACTCTGCACAAGATCACTGCAACTTATGTTTGCTTGTACACTGGTCATCCTTATACACTCCATGCAATACTTGCTGTTGGTTGTAATAGTTACTGTCCACTAAGCTGGTTGTTGTTAGTCTAAAGTATACTTTTACAAGTTTGGTTAATATTTGCATTTGTCAACCAGCTCTTTGCTTCAAGAGTCCAGTCTGCCTTTCACAGCCCTTACTGCAAAGAGGACATTGTAAGTCATTTACTGTCCAGGTACATTTTTTGTTCAAAATGAAATAGTCATTTCTTACAAATAAGTGGTTTTGTGTAGGGTGGATTTTTCATATTATGATGATCTGTTTTCATATTTTAATATATTGTAATAAGCATCTAGAAATAGATGGCGGGTGCTACCATGACAACTGCTACCATGGCAACCGTTTAACCCTGCTGCACCTCTACCTTCCTATTGACAAATAAGCTTTTTCACATGTTTTCATTGGATATTATTGTCCATAGTATTTAAGTCTTGACAGTAGACAGTAGACACTCGCAAATATATCCAAAACTATTGTCAGCTTGACTGTGAGACTAACACGATTTTAACGCCATTGCCAAATGTGAAAACATCTTTATACAAAATAAAATATGGCTCATTAGTTAGGTTTCGTCAATCAAAAAAAGCATGGGACGTATTAAAAAAGGCCACAGAAGCTGGGAATCAGATCTGTGGGAAAAAGGTGGAGGAAGAGAAGCCGTTTTGCAGGCCTTCATTTCACATGGGTGTTCAAACAAAGAAGTGGAAGTTCACAAATTGAGTCCAGTAGGTCAAATAACCAAGGAGCTTTTGAAATTCTAAAGTTTGACAAATTCATGTAAAATCATGTGAGATGAAAATGGACCAACTAAAGGGTTTGCTACATATAAGGCTACTCAGTGGATGTTCTGACAGCAGTTTGAGGGTCGTAGGTCACATGACTAAGGACTATTGACATTTGAAACTTTTAAAAATTCTCTTATTGTCTTTAGTAGTAATTTATACCCACGCATGAATCCTTTATCTTGTAACTTTATGACAACCAACATTCATACAGCAACGAACCGTTGGAACCGAAACCTGGTATGAACATTTAGCATACAACACATTTCAACGTTCAGTCTTGCAGAAGATTCGGTCAGTGCTATTAGGGATGATATGATACAGCACACTAGCTGGCTCATGTGCCAGGGAGGGCGTTGGCAGTGCTTGCTGTGACTTGTAATGCAGCACTAATATGGCAGTATGGTAGTGGGCCAAAATCAATTGACAACCCAAATGATTGCGCAGGCCAGATAGAAATGTGCCATGCCTTGTGTTTGACACGTGTGCTAGTCTATTACCCATGTTATGACCTTGCTAGTTGATTGTGTTGACATTCCCAGACTTATTTACAGTTGTCCCGTTTTGGTTCACAATATTGGGTAATTTAAACTGAAACACTGAAACAGTGAATCCCGAATGGTTGGAGGCACCAAACAATGTACCAGGCCAGCTGTGATTTACATCCTGATAACAATATTTTTTGTACTACCAAGAAATGTATTGGTGAACTATATCAATCGTGCAATGAACTGCATCCATCTATTCTGCCAACAATGCCTTACTGTAGGTCATGGAATTTTCAGTCAAATAGAATGTAAGGGCCTGACTGAGGCCAGGTCTCTGACTCCCTCTAGTGGAGTGGGATGGCCACAGTCAGGACCTGACAATCACAGGGTGGGTGTTGGGTTTTAGTTGATCCCCAATTAGAGACAGCTGTCTTGAGTTCTATTCTATTCGATTTATGTTCACGTCACGTCCACCTGCGTGTGGATCATTGCTTGTTTGTGTAGTGCGTTGTTTGTGTGCTAGACACAGTTCACGGTAGTACGTTTGTTGTTTTTGTTTTCGAGTGTAAATAAACATGTTTGCACGCACCTCTCGCTCTGCGCCTCGTTCCCTCAGCACGAACTGTGACATAGAACCTATTTTTAAAACCTCTTATAAAGTTGGTTTTGTAGCATAAACTGTAAATTTGATATGTTAACTCATATTATGATTGTCTTTGTTTCATATATGCAGAGTAGGACTTTTTTTAATTATCAGTATTGGTCTGACACTTAATATTCTAAATGTATTAAATGTTCAAGTGATTATCTCTAATGACCAACAAATGTATTTCATTTTGAAATGTGACTACACACTGACATACTGAAATAAAAGTTACAATTTCCAATGTCAGGCTGGGTCTGAAGTGCTATTAGGCACATTCAGTAAGTAAAATTAATCTTTATTTGTAAAAGTTAGCTAGCTTGTAAAGTGGCTAATTAAACAAACGGTAGCATATAGTTCTCAAACTCTGAAACAACTTTATCTATCAAGCCTATGGTTTATCATATGATTTTGGCTTTATATATTTGAATACAACAATCAACTTTGCTTGTCTAAAACAACTGCTTTGTTTATTTCAACCATGGTCTTCTTGAGCCGTCATGCTGGATAAATGGCAGTTGGTGTTTGACATTTTTAATTTTTAATTATAGAAACCTAAAGTTTCTGACCAAAGAACCAAAAGTTTCTATACAGAACCGCAATGAAGAGTGTACTGTATGCCGACACTAGCCTACATGTCAATTTTCTGCTCCCTTTCATCCATTTTTTTGCATTAGTCTCAGAGTTGGGCTCAATTCAAATTGAAAGCAGTCAATTCAGGAAGTGATTTCAAAATGTCTTATTTTAAAATTATTTTTTTATAAATAGCTTCTACTTTTCAATTTATTGAAAAGTCATTGAAAATAAATGCCCTTTTTTATTATTGGATTGCAATTTAGTTTACTTCCTGCCTTCAATTCAAATTGAGACCAACCCTGATTAGTGGATTTGTCTGTTTCAGCCACACCCATTGCTGACAGGTGTATAAAATTGAGCACACAGCCATGCAATCTTCATAGACAAACATCGGCAGAAGAATGGCCTTACTGAAGAGCGCAGTGACTTTCAGCGTGGCACCGTCATAGGAGCCACTTTTCCAACAAGTCAGTTCCTTAAACTTCTGCCCTGCTGGAGCTGCCCCGGTCAACTGTAAGTGCTGTTATTGTGAAGTGGTAACGTTTAGGAGCAACAACGACTCAGCTGTGAAGTGGTAGGCCACACAAGCTCACAGAATGGGACCGGCAAGTGCTGAAGCGCGCAGCCAAGTTCCAAACTGCCTCTGGAAGCAACATCAGCACAATAGAATAAAATGGGTTTCCATGGCAGAGCAGCCACACACAAGCCTAAGATCACCATGCCCAATGTCAAGCGTCAGCTGGAGTGGTGTAAAGCTCACCATTGATGTTCATGTCCAAGGTGATGAAAGATTTATGTAAATTGCTTAAAATCAAACAACTGCGCATGTCTGTTTATCACTCCCAGACAGACGGCCTAGTCGAGAGATTCAATAGAACCCTGAAAACCATACTCAGACCATGGAGCGGAATGGGCGAAACTGGGACCAGCTGCTGCCGTTTTTGATGTTTGCCATAAGAGAGGTACCCCAGCCATCCACAGTTTTTTTCCACATTTGAGCTATTGTTTTCCCACAGGCCCAGGGGATTGTTAGATGTGACGAAGGAGAACAGGGAACAACAGCCCAGCCCCCACAACACTGTCATAGAACACATTGAAGAAATGAGAGAATGCATGAACAGTGTAGTGTCCGTTGTGAAGGAACATTTACAGCAGGCCCAAGAAGCCCAGAGTCGAATGTATCCCGCTCAACCCCGGCAGTTCGCCACCAGGGGATTGGGTTATGGTGTTAGTCTGGGGAGGGTCCATCAAAACCTTTACGAAGAGAGTGGCAATCAAACAAGAAGTAGGGAAGATGTTGGAGCTGGATGTCATTGAAGAGTCACACAGTGCGTGGTCCAGTCCGATAGTCCTGGTGTCGAAACCAGATGGTACAGTACGATTCTGTAACCTCCATAAGTTGAATGCCATTTCGGAATTTTATGCTTATCCCATATGCCGAGAATAGATGAGATGATTGAAAGACTGGGAAATCAGCCCGGTTCATCAGTACACTTGACCTATCCAAGGGGTTCCTCTGATCCCTGTAGCTCGTGAGAAGACGACATTCTCTGCTCCAGACGGTCTGTTACAATATGTGCGACTACCCTTTGGACTTCATGGAGCCCCCTTAAGCACTAGCCAAGACAGCACAGGAGTGGCTTCGGGACAAGTCTGTGAATGTCCATGAGTGGCCCAGCCAGAGGCTCTGACCATGGCTACATCGAGAAGCAATAGGTTTCTCTATGGCCAGAGCCTGACAACGTGATATGATATAACAACTGTACATGAGTATGTACAGCGGGTGAAATAAGTATTGAACACGTCACCATTTTTCTCAGTAAATATATTTCCAAAGGTGCTATTGACATGAAAGTTTCACCAGATGTTGGTAACAACCCAAGTAATCCATACATACAAAGAAACCAAAACAAATAAGTTCAGAAATTAAGCTATGTGTAATAATGTGAAATGACACAGGGAAAAGGTATTGAACACATGAAGAAAGGGAGGTTCAAAAAGGCATGGAAAGCCAAGACAACAGCTGAAAACTATCAGTAATTAAAAAGCAATCCAGCCCCCTGTCAGTGCAAATTATTTTAAGCTGGTTCAGTCCCAACTGATGGCCTACAAAAAGGTCTCATTGCCAAGGTGTCACACAAGACACATCTCATGATGGGTAAAAGCAAAGAGCTGACATTCGCAACCTAATTGTTGCAAAACATAATGATGGCATTGGTTATAGGCGCATTTCTAAGCTTCTGAATGTTCCAGTGAGCACTGTTGGGGCCATAATACGGAAGTGGAAAGACAATAATTTCACCATAAATTTGCCTCGACCAGAAGAAGCATCACTGGCTCTGATGTTTGCTCCCCAGCACACCACTGCAAAAAAGACTGGTAGAAGGTATGCAGTAGTTTACTGCACATGTTGAAGGACCTGAGCCTCCTCAGAAAGTAGAGTCGGCTCTGGCTCTTTTTGTACATTTGTCCATATGGACTCCCAGGAACTTGTATGACCCAACCATTTCCACATCCATCCCCTGTATAGGGACTGCAGTCAGTTGTGCCTTGGTTCTCCTGAAGTCTACCACCATCTCCTTTGTTTTGCTGATGTTGAGCTGAAGGTGGTTCTGCTCACACCACAACACAAAGCCAGATTGTGCTCCTGTTCTCCTCCTCCTGCCCACCCCTGATGCACCCTAGAATTGCGGAGTCATCCGAGGACTTCTGCAGATGGAATGTTTCAGAGTTATATCTGAAGTCCGAGGTGTAGAGGGTGAACAGGAAAGGGGACAGGACCGTTCCCTGGGAGGCCCCTGTGTTGCTCACTGCCCGTTCTGACACACAGAGGAGGAGGCTATATACAGGTGGCCCCCCAGGTGGCCCCCACAATGCAAATAGTCTGGGTAGCCATTTGATTAGCTGTTCAGCAGTCTTTTGGCTTGGGGGTAGAAGCTGTTAAGAAAACTTGTGGACCTAGACTTGGCACTCTGTTACCGCATGCAGAGAAAACAGTCTATGACTGGGGTGGCTGGAGTCTTTGACAATTTTTAGGGCCTTCCTCTGACACCGCCTGGTATACAGTACCCTCTGTAGAGCCTTGCGGTCGGAGGCTGAGTAGTTGCCAATTATCAACAATGAAGAGACAGCCTACGGAGAGGAGGTGAGGGCCCTGGCGGAGTAGTGCCAGGTAAATAACCTCTCCCTCAACGTCAACAAAATGAAGGAACTGATCGTGGACTACAGAGGGAGCACGTCCCTATCCACATCGACAGGACCACAGTGGACAAGGTGAAAAGCTTCAAGTTCCTTGACGTACACATCACTGACAGTCTGAAATGGTCCACCCACACAGACAGTGTGGTGAAGAAGGCACAACAGCTTCTCTTCAAAAACAGGAGGCTAAAGAAATTTGGCTTGGCCCCATACAGGTCCCCACCATTGAGAGCATACAGTCGGGCTGTATCGCTGCCTGGTACAGCAACTGCACCACACGCAACCGCAAGGCCCTCCAGAGGGTGGTGCGGTCTGCCCAACGCATCACCGGGGGCAAACTACCTGCCCTCCAGGACATCTACAGCACCCGATGTCACAGGAAGGCCAAAAAGATCATCAAGGATATCAACCACCCGAGCCACGGCCTGTTCACCCTGCTAACATTCAGAAGGCGAGGTCAGTACAGGTGCATCAAAGCAAGGGACCGAGAGACTGAAAAACAGCTTCTATGTCAAGGCCATCAGACGGTTAAATAGCCATCACTACTCAACCCTGCATCTTAGAGGCTGCTGCCCTACAATATATACATAGACATGGAATCACTGGTCACTTTAATAATGTTTACATACTGCTTTACTCATCTCATATGTATATACTGTATTCTATTCTACTGTATACTAGTCAATGCCACTCCAACATTGCTCATCCTAATATTTATATATTCTTCTATATTTACATGATTCTACTTTAGATTAGTGTGTATTGATGTGAATTGTTAGATATTACTGCACTGTTGGAGCTAGAAACACAAGCATTTCACTACACCCGCAATAACATCTGCTAAAACCAATAACATTTTATTTGATTTGAAGTATACCGCAGAAATGGATGATAAATCACACAAAATATATGTTATGGTGGCAGCTGCAGATAAGTGCTAGGGTGTAATAGGTTTTATTGCAGAAGAGTTACAAGGTGTGTTGAACAAAAAACTCCCGTCCTCCCAGGCTGTCAGCCTAATGTAGGATTAGTTATGGTCAAAGTAGTGGAATGGGGTGGTGATTTTTATTTTACATGAAATAGTGGTATATGGGTGTAGGGTTAGTTGATGGCTCATTTTTTCCCCCTCTTTCCCCCTTCCATTTAAGTTTTTGTAACACATGTAACGCGATTGACCACACACTACCACACAGTAGGTGGCGGCATGTACAGACAACATGTACAAACGCCATGACACCAAATAAGAAAAAGTAAAGACGAAGAAGCAGAAGAAAGATATTACCGAAGATATTTTTATAAGTAACCCAAGATAGACCAAAGCCTGTCGTGGCTAAAAACAAGCAAGGAAGTGGGCAGAGCCAAGCACGAGCTAGCGAGATCCTATTGGCGAGTTCAAGCATATATTTGCATATTTCCGTTAGGGAACGCCTACTATGTGAAGTGCGCGTGTGCAATAACTCAATTATTTCACTTTGGCAAAAATTAAAGTGAACTGTATTGAGATAAAATGTTTAATCGATGACAAAATTAGCAGAATTTCGGCCAAAATCAATTTCGGTCCTTCTTCTCCCACCGCCGGCCACTTGGCTTCCTTCTCACTACCATATTTGGCAGTGAGCGGAAACGCCAACCGGATGCTTCACATTTAAACATCCGGTGAACTATATGGCTCATTGTTCTGTTATATTACCGCTTGGCTAGGGAAGTGCCACGGTGTCCAACGGAGGTAAACGTTACCGTAGTCCGTGTGATTACAGTGGATATGTGAGATATCAAGCCGGACTCCACTGTGCGTTTTAATGTTTTAGGGTTTACATATATTTTCCTTCAAGGGTCAATACATGAAAACTCAAATCTGGATCGCAGCGGTAACAGCAGGAGGAAGATAGAGGAAATCTCTAGGTCTTCTCGTGACAAACTGGTCCAGTCGAAGAACAAAATGTTCTCCAAATTTACATCGATTCTACAACACGCAGTCGAGGCGGTGAGTTTCCCTATTGATGTAGAAGATGTCAAACCCCTGGAAGAAGTGTTCAATGGAGGTCGGGGAGAATTGGGCCTAACTGGACTTCCTATTGAAACGAACCGCGTAACTGTGTGGTAGCTTGGCCAGATGTGAGCCTGGGTTCCGATAACAACAGACATGTCCAACAAAACCCCGACCAGCTAACCTCACGTTAGTTGGCTAGATACTACTTTCACTCTGGTTTCCGGGCTTGTTTCACTTCGTATTAAGCAATGCGATTGGAAACAACTAGATAAAGCGGTTAGTTAGATTGCCCTGATTACGTTATCTAGTTAACGAGATAATGTTTACGTCTCTGACTGCTCTTTGAAATGGGCAAGTTCTAATTTAGTCAACAACCCCCCTCGTAGTTTATCTTTCCCGACGAACTACGTTCGCCCAAAGGACGGCCGATCAGTTATTTCTGTCAGTTTGTCAAAGCTGGTTAACTAATTGAACGTGCTTTGTATAACCATCGGACCCTTTTGAACGTTACAATGAGGGTTTCCTGTCCAGCGAGGAAGGCTCATTCATTGTTGTGATGTTACATGCCCGACGTTTTCATCCGCTGTCAAACGTTCATCAGATATGACGTGTCGCAAACAAGATTGACTGGCCCAAAAGTTATTTATACGGTGTATTACAAGACACTATATTTTGTGGGCCACAAGGAGTAGGCTTACATGTCCTATGTGCAGAGAGAGTGAAAAGATCTGCTTAAGCAGATTACATGTTTGTGCATCTTGCCTGGACAATAGAGAGTCTGGCTGCTTTTACACACACAGACTGGCTGTAGGCATGTAGTAAAGATAGCTCAATTAATTAATCGGACACCGGACTAATCCCATCCTCATATCGCAAAATGTTGCGGTAAACGTGGTTTTGATTGAATCTCTTTCCGTTTCAGCTTGCGCCTTCACTGCCCTTGCAGGAGGACTTTGTGTATCACTGGAAAGCCGTCACTCATTACTACATAGAGACATCAGGTAAGAGGAATAAAACAGCACTTGAAAGACATCAAGTAGGATTTTCAAATCACTGTAAACAGACGTGGAGTATACATATGTTATCAACGATGTATTACCTGTAACGACAATGCGCGTCGAAAGCAATGTTTTGTTTATTTCTTCTGTGTCAGATGACAAAGCCCCCGTGACAGACACCAACATCCCGTCCCATCTGGAGCAGATGCTGGACATCCTGACACAGGAGGAGTCAGAGAGGGAGTCTGGAGAGACCGGGCCCTGCATGGAGTACCTTCTGCACCACAAGATCCTAGAGACCCTCTTCACCCTGGGCAAGGCCGATGTACGGGGAACACAAACATTTTCTTTTCACTTTTCACCTTTTTCAGCAACTTTAGTGGATGTGTAACCAGGCCAGCACACTACAGCAAGACTTGGCTCAGTATTGTGGAAATAGTCAAATACCTGACTGCACTCTGTTGGATAGTTACCAAACCATGTTAGAAAGACCAGATCAAGAATGAAAAGTACCATGATGTTTTTTAATCTTAATCTATTTGCGGTGTTTTGTCTCCGTCAGTGTCCCCCGGGAATGAAGCAGCAGGTCCTGAGTTTCTACACCAAGCTGCTAGGACGCATTCACCAGCCTCTTCTGCCCCACATCAATGTCCATAGACCTGTACAGGTGAGATACAAGCCATTCTACTTTGTAGGTATAGATGGTTTTAACACAAGGATGTGTTTACTATGTAGATGTGTCATTTGCACATTGTTTCAGTGTGAAGTAATGTGTCTCCCTGGTTGTCTCCTCAGAAACTCATCCGTCTCTGTGGGGAGATCCTGGCGGCTCCCACAGAGAACGAGGAGATCCAGTTCCTCTGCATCGTCTGTGCCAAACTAAAGCAGGACCCCTACCTTGTTAACTTCTTCCTGGAGGTAGGTATGATGTCCATAAGATGCTACCATAACAGAGACAGCAGGGTTGTGTTCATTAGGCACCAAATGCTCTGAAATGGATTAAAATAGTTCTCTATGAAAGAAAAAAAAAAAGAGGCCACATTGACCCTGGACGTTTCAGTAAGTGGACTTAGTGATGTCACACAGTTTGAATCCTATGGTTTTTGTCTTTCTTGTATCTCCTGGTTCACAGAATAAAGTGAAGAGGCCTGACCCAAAGAGTCCCGGTGCTGAGGGGGTTAGAGAGGACTTGGCTTCCCGAGACACAGGTCAGCCCCAAGCAGAAGGACAGGCAGCTGAACCACCTGAGGAGCCCAAGGCTGCTGCTACCCAGTCCAACAACTACAACATAGTCACTTCTCTCCTCAACCTCACCAAGAGTCCGGTCAGTACTTTCTCATACCACAGATCTGGAGTAAAGTTACTCATACCACACTGATGATGGATGTAGTCTGATTGCTGTTGCTGTGGGAATAGGCGTCTATATTCATGCTTTCCTCTCTCTCTCTCTCTCAGGATGGCAGGATAGTGGTGAAGGCGTGTGAGGGCCTCATGCTACTGGTCAGTCTGCCCGAGCCGGCCGCGGCCAAGTGTCTGACGGAGAACACTGAGCTCTGTGAGCTCCTGACTGACAGACTGTCAGCTTTCTACAAGGCTCTCCCCACGTCCATGGATCCTCATGACATTGAGACAGTGGAGTCAGTCAACTGGGGGTGAGGCTTTGCTGTCCATGCCTCAATCTACCTCTGCTTTGTCATCGAAATAGTTCCTTCAGAAAGTATTCATGCTTTTTATCCCCTTGACATTTTCCATATTTTGTTGTTACAGTCTGAATTTAAAATAGATTACATTTATATTTTGTGTCGCTGTCCTACACACAATACCCCATAATGTTTTTAGAAAGATTTACAAATGAATTAAAAGCTTAAAAGTCTTGAGAAAACTGAGTATGGATCAACAACATTGTAGTTACTCCACAATACTAACCTAAATGACAGAGTGAATAGAAGGAAGTCTGTACAGAATACAAATATTCCAAAACATGCATCCACTAGAATACATTCACCTTTCAGCAGGATAATAACCTGAAACAAAAGGCCAAATATACACTGGAGTTGCTCACCAAGACGACATTTAATGTTCCTGATTGGCCTAGTTACTGTTTTAACTTAAATCTATGGAAACTTTCAACTGGCTGTCTAGCAATGATCAACAACTAACTTGACAATATATCAACAGAAATGTCTAAAAACATGTTTTTGCGTTCTCATTACGGGGCGTTGTGTGTGTAGATGGTTGAGGGGAGAAATATATTTTGAATTCAGGCTGTAACACAAAATGTGCAATAAGTCAAGTTATATGAATACTTTCTGAAGACACTGTAATGCTACATATAGTGTGTCCAAAATGGCTCCCTATACAGCGCACTACTTTTGACCAGGGCCCAGTAATCTCGTAAACCCAGAACTCAAATCTTGTGCTCCATGTTCTGAGGGGGAGACGTATGAGAAAAGATACTAACCGGACTAGCTTAGTCTCAACCTCCGAAAACGGAAACTCTGGGCCAAATGTCCCCTTCCGAAATTTCGAAAGATGCCTGACGAATAAATCTACATTTTTCTCGTTAGCCGTCGCATCCCACGTACTGGTGATGGACGCTACGATGCCAGCCAACGTTACGCTTGTCTGTCCAAGAGAGATTGGGTCACATAGCGCTCTGTTCAAAGGTATTGCACTATATGGGACACGAGGCACCCTCTGATGATGGATCTTTCCCTTTGGAGATGATTCGATACAGGTCTAGATACAGGTCTAGATACATGTCTAGATACAGGTCTAGATACAGGTCTAGATACAGGTCTAGATACAGGTCTAGATACAGGTCTAGATACAGGTCTAGATACAGGTCTAGATACAGGTCTAGATACAGGTCTAGATACAGGTCTAGATACATGTCTAGATACAGGTCTAGATACATGGGCTCCGATGCAATACAGGAACAATCCGTTTTAGTTTGAAACAATTCGCTTTGATTAGAGAGAGAATCGATGCAATAAGATTCGATACGTTTGTTGCATAAACATTCTACACTCATAAAAAATATCAACTCAACATATTAAGTTTTGGTCCCATGTTTCATGAGCTGAATAAAATATCCCAGAAATGTTCCATACGCACAAAAAGCTTATTTCTCTTTGTTTACATCGCTGTTAGTGAGCATTTCTCCTTTGCCAAGATAATCCATCCACCTGACAGGTGTGTCATATCAAGAAGCTGAATGAACAGCATGATCATTACACAGGTGCACCTTGTGCCGGGGACAATAAAAGGCCACTTTAAAATGTGCAGTTTTGTCACACAACACAATGCAGCAGATGTCTGAAGTTTTGAGGGAGCGTGTAATCAGCATGCTGACTGCAGGAATGTCCACCAGAGCTGTTGGCAGATGATTGAATGTTAATTTCTCTACCATAAGCCTCCTCCTTTACCCTATATATGTAAAAATGACCATATACACTGATTGTTTAAAGCAAAACTATTGCTGATGGTGAACCTGGACAATCCAAACAAAGTTTATTGTAAGCCCCATTCATCAGGTATAGGCAGATGAGAGTTGGCTCCTGTAGCTTACTTTCATTCAGATAACACATAGGTAACAGTAACCTAGCAAGTGACATATGTTGTCACTCAACTAATAAAGCCTAATATCACGTAAGCCAGTTTAGCATTTGAATGCTGAAGGTGTGCAAGATCAGGAAGAGGCCGCCTACCTCGCCTTGGTCACCGCGTAAACTGGACACGGTGTGTAGTTTGATTAGGCTACTGATATTGCCTGGTGGTGTTTGGCACGTATGCAAAATGATTTGTAGATCAATGACCAGACTAGACCAGTTCGACACTGAAAGAGCGTTTCACAAAATATGTGGTATTTTTAAGAAGGTAAAAATAATGTACTATGAGCTAAACAATTTAGTGAACCGCCGACTCAAATGTTACAAATCTCTTCTCTGACCAATGCATGCTACATCTGGATCGGTTTGGGGTCCGCAGACCGATGAACAATCTGAAACATTTGATTCGGGGACTGATGTGAATCGTTACATCTCTAAAAGAGTGTATTTTATCAATGCTAACCCTGTTTTGGTTGCACTGGGCCACATAAGCTATATTAGACCACATCAAGATAAAACCTGGCCTCAGTTCAGAATAGAAACACGATTCTTCAGTTAAAACGCAACAAATCTCTCTCTCCAAGTTTAGACAACTATAGAATGAATAAGCATCTTGATCAATTAAGAATCACCACCAGAAAAGTATAATATCTCAATTATCTCCGTTGTGTCCATCGCAGACTGGATGTTTATAACATGAAGGATGATGCTGCCATCTTCACTGGGAAGCGAGCGCTCATCTCCTTCCTGTCTTGGCTCGATTACTGCGACCAGCTCATCAAAGAGGCTCAGAAGGTAAAGGTCAACAACACTGACACACCGTCGACTGGACAATGCTTTAACTAGAAGGCACAGTGAATTGGTAGAGTTTAATTAAGCATAAACACACATATGTATATTATACTATATATTCAAGACTCACATATCTATTTTTTTTTTAATCATGAGTTTTTATTTCAAAGTGAGTAATGAAACATTTCTTGGTCTTGTACTGTAAGACGGCGGCTGCAGTGTTGGCTGAAGCAGTGAGAGAGAGGTTCTTTGTGGCGGTTCTGGAGCCCCAGCTGATGCAGACGTAAGTCCCTATTCAGAATCCATACAGTGAACACTCGTATGTACCGCTCTTCGTTTGAATGTGTATGTAAGTCTGCCCCTGACTAGATCCATTGACAATGAAAGATGACCATGTATAATGCTGTGCCAGTGAATGACCGTGTCCCTTCTGTCGCCCCTTAAGGTCGGAGGTGGGTATCCTGACCTCCACAGCTTTGCTGAACAGGATCATCCGACAGGTGACCTCGGAGGCCCTGCTGCAGGACATGGTCTACTTCCTCCTGGGGGAGGAGAGAGGACCAGAGACCCTAGCCAGCGTTACCCAGAATCCCCTCCGACACAGACTCATAGAACACTGTGACCACCTGTCAGATGAGGTGACCACCCAGATTCATGCATAATACACTGTTGTCTTCACCTTGATACACACGCTCTGCCTGTGGTGGTTGGGTTTAGATATGGGACAAATGTATAACATTTTGGAACTCCCTTTTAGCAAAGTCTTTCGTCCGGGCGCCCGCCAGCCTGTGCACACTCTCTCATTGGCTGATAAACAACAGGCTGGTGGTTCGGCAGGGAAACTCGTTTAAACCTGGCTAAAAACACTCTTATGCCTAGTAGCCTTATTATAGTGATATTTCCCATGCTCTGCAGTCTGCCTTCATTTTAGACAGAATAAATAAAACTGGGTTGGGCAAATAACTTGGAGAATGTAATCCATAAGCATAGGAAATACATATTTAAACCTTTTAATTAAATAAAGAATAGGATAAACTCTCCAAATACAGCTGTGCCAAGCTTGTAGTGTCAAACCCAAGAAGACCTGAGGCTGTAATCTCTGCCAAAGGTGCTTCAACATAGTACTGAATAAAGGGTCTGAATACTTATGGAAATGTGATATTAAAGTGTATTTTTTTATGTATAGTTAACTTTTTACGGTATTGTGTGTAGATTGATAAAATTACCTCCAGAAATGACCACGTTTCCTGCTTTAAATTTGTCTCTCACAAACTCACTGTTGAAACTCAGTTCCATCCTTTGTGCTCATAGCCTCCAAACATGTTTCCCACAGATCAGCATCATGACCCTCCGTCTGTTTGAGCACCTGATCCAGAAGCCCAACCAGCACATCCTCCACAGTCTGGTGTTACGCGGCCTGGAGGAGAGGAACTACCTGGAGAACAAGCCCCAGGAGGAGAGGGAGCCCTTGGAGAACGGCCAGCCCCACGACTTCATGTAAGGGATCCCTGTCCTCTGGCTGCATGGGCTCTGGGATTCTAACTATCTAACTGCATTCAGAAATGTACATTTAGTGGAAATAAATTGAATAAGAAGTCTATTCCCTCAGATGGTATGTCCATTACTTGGACCCATTAATTAAATGGCATTGCACTACAACAACCACAACAACAAATGACTTGAGCACAGCCTTCATGGGATGTCAATATACAGTTGAAATACATTTAAACTCAGTTTTTCACAATTCCTGACATTTAATCCTAAAATGCCCTGTCTTAAGTCAGTTAGGATCACCACTTAAATAATGTGAAATGTCAGAATAATAGTAGAGAGAATGATTTATTTCTTTCATCACATTCCCAGTGGGTCAGAAGTTCACATACACTCAATTAGTATTTGGTAGCATTGCCTTTAAATTGTTTAACTTGGGACAAATGTTTCGGGTAGCTTCCACAAGCTTCCCACAATAAGTTGGGTGAATTTTGGCCCATTCCTCCTGACAGAACTGGTTTAACTGAGTCAGATTTGTAGGCCTCCTTGCTCACACACGCTTTTTCAGTTCTGCCCACAAATTTTCTATAGGATTGAGGTCTTTGTGGGGCTTTGTGATGTCCACTCCCAATACCTTGACTTTGTTGTCCTTAAGCCATTTTGCCATAACTTTGGAAGTATGCTTGGGGTCATTGTCCGTTTTTGGAAGACCCATTTGCGACCAAGCTTTAACTTCCTGACTGATGTCTTGAGATGTTGCCTCAATATATCCACATCATGCTTCACGGTTGGGATGGTGTTCTTCGGCTTGCAAGCCTCTACTTTTTTCCTCCAAACATAACGATGGTCATTATGGCCAAACATTTCTATTTTTGTTTCATCAGACCAGAGGACATTTCTCCAAAAAGTACGATCTTTGTCCCCATCTGCAGTTGCAAACTGTAGTCTGGCTTTTTTATGGCGGTTTTGGAGCAGTGGCTTCTTCCTTGCTGAGCGGCCTTTCTGGTTATGTTGATATAGGACTCGTTTTACTGTGGATATAGATAGTTTTGTACCTGTTTCCTCCAGCATCTTCACAAGGTCCTTTGCTGTTGTTCTGGGATTGATTTGCACTTTTCGCACGAAAGTATGTTCATCTCTAGGAGACAGAACGGGTCTCCTTCCTGAGTGGTATGACGGCTGCATGGTCCCATGGTGTTTATACTTGCGTACTATTGTTTGTACAGATGAACGTGGTACCTTCAGGCGTTTGGAAATTGCTCCCAAGGATGAACCAGACTTGTGGAGGGCTACAATTTTTTTCTGAGTTCTTGGCTGATTTATTTTGATTTTCCCATGATGTCGAGCAAAGAGGCACTGAGTTATGGTACATTTGGACATTTACATCATGTACACCTCCAATTCCCTCAAATTAAGTCAATTAGCCTATCAGCAGCTTCTAAAGCCATGACATCATTTTCTGGAAATTTCCAAGCTGTTCAATGGCACAGTCAACTTAGTGTATTTAAACTCCTGACCCACTGGAATTGTGATATAGTGAATTATAAGTGAAATAATCTGTCTGTAAACAATTGTTGGAAGAATGACATGAGTCATGCACAAAGTAGATATCCTAACCAACTTGCCAAAACTATAGTTAGTTAACATGAAATCTGTGGAGTGGTTGAAAAATGAGTTTTAATGACTTCAACCTAAGTGTATGTTAGCTTCCAACTTCAACTGTATAAAATTAGTTTGCATGTATCCTCAGCCTAGTCCTTTGTGAAATATTAAACATTCACTGGCTTGGTCATCACACTGTTCTGGGTGCTGAGATTAGTGGGGGCAACTAATGCAAATTCCATGGAATATCATTCTTTAGTGAATTCTGCCCATTGCTTCTTTCAATCTGTTCACATTATGACAAACACATTTAATATCTGTGTGAACCACTGTCTTTGAATTAGAAAATACATTACCCACGCCTAGTATCCAAACATTAAGTTGAAATCACCAACAATATGAAAGCATACAAGCATATTGTCAGAGACTCCTCCTTTTGATGTAATGCATTTTACATTGAATGTGCCAACTGATATTTTGTCTTTCAGAGACCTTGAAGAGGACCCTCTCTTTGGCGATGACCTCTCTCCAGAGAACAGGTTGTCCAGCCCTGATTGGTCGAGCAACTCCCCAACACATAGTCCCTACCACGCTAAACCTGATGGAAAGACAGAGGTCCACAAGATTGTAAACAGGTAGTCTTTCCTAGGCAACATGTGCCTTATCTTGTTACATATTGAAAACTATTTTTAGCAAGTAAGATACATGCGTCATATAACCCTATTCTGTTTACTTCAGTTTCCTGTGTTTGGTGCCTGATGAAGCCAAGTCTTCATCTCAAGTGGAAGGAACGGGCTATGACACCTATCTGAGAGACGCACACAGACAGGTGAGTCTCATGTTCCCTAGATTCTAATTCACTGAACTCAATAGAGATGCAAGTGCTTCTTATATAAGTTCACATGCTATCTCCCTGTCACTCAGTTTTGGACTGTTTGCTTCTGATTCAAGCCTACTGAACACTGGATCTCTGGATGGCATGTTGTCTACCCAATGTCATAACTCGACATGCTCATCTTTTTTTAGTTCAGGGACTACTGCGGGATCTGTCAGAGATGGGACTGGCGCGGCGCCCCCAAGGCCATGGAGAAGTGTGACCTGGACAGTCCCTTCTTCGAGGGCCACTTCCTCAAGGTCCTCTTTGACAGGATGGGTCGAGTTTTGGATCAGGTGAGTTTGAAGTCGATGAAAGATCTCAGATTCTCCATTGAAAGTGCTCCTTAGTCCAAGACTAGGCTTAATCTGTGTCAGGAAAACCGGAATGTTCAGATAAAATGTAATTAAACGCTTTGTCAGTTCAGCGATATTGGAGTGTCTACATCTAGATGCATCGTGGTGTACCTAAGCTCACTGACTGTCCCTTCTCTGTCCTCCAGCCTTATGACGTGAACCTGCAAGTGACGTCAGTGCTGTCCAAGCTGTCTCTGTTACCCCACCCACACATGCATGAGTACCTGCTGGACCCCTACATCAACCTGGGCCCCGGCTGCAGGTCCCTCTTCTCCGTCATCGTCAGGGTATGTTGAGGAATATGGAGGAAGTATCTTGAGAGTCAATTTAGTTATTTAGTTGAGAGGGCAATTATGTTATAGTCACATTTATGTAAACATAACAATTTCCTCAATAACCAGGTTTCCATCCATCCCTTTTATGTGAGTAAAGTACATGTCGGATAAAACATGTAACGACAGAATATGCTAAGATGGGATCTTTCTGTGAGGATAAATGTTGGTGGAAATGCTTTTATTCGCAAATATTGATATAATAACCATCATATCAAAGTAAACTTGGAGTCACGCGATGACATGTTCTGTGGTCCTCCCACTACGAGTTGGAAAAGCAAACCGTTTTTTAGGCTACAAATGAAATAAGTTGTGATGAACTTCACAGGGTTGTGTAAGGGAATGAGCTTGATGCTCCTTTCCAATCAATATTGAGTATTAACTTTTAATTTGGCACATGGGAATTTAACTGCAAAAGGTATGTTTATGTGCAGTACGTCATCACACACA
The DNA here is from genome assembly GCA_023634145.1 of Thymallus thymallus. Classification (NCBI taxonomy): domain Eukaryota; kingdom Metazoa; phylum Chordata; class Actinopteri; order Salmoniformes; family Salmonidae; genus Thymallus; species Thymallus thymallus. The sequence continues at coordinate 30,658,980 of CM042389.1, read as the reverse complement.
GCCTTTTATCTGTAACAAGTCCATTTGATGGAAACACATCTCTGGTGGGAAAATACGCACGTTGTTTTTGTGCTGATTTGTAGAATATTTGCATAAATCTCTTGCCAATTGGATGGAAACCCAGCGATGGTCAGTATTGAACCAGCTCTGAGCCTTTATACTGTAACACTGATTTGTCTGTCCCTGTACATTTCTTTGTCAGGTGGTTGGGGACCTCATGTTGAGGATTCAGCGCATCCCAGACTTCACACCCAAACTCCTGCTGGTAAGAAAGAGACTGCTTGGCCTGGAACCAGAGGGTTTGAAGTAAGTACTCTGTGACAGTAAGATGTGTTCAATTCAGGTAGCAAAGATATATGTTTAAGTTGGGCTTAAAACCAGTAAGCTAACTAGTTAGCTACTAACCAGATGTATTTAACTTATAGTGGATGTGTTGAGGTTAGGTAGCTACTAACCAGATGTATTTAACTTATAGTGGATGTGTTGAGGTTTGACAGTGTCTCCAAACAGTGTAAAAAAAATAATTAACTGTGTATATATAGTACTAGTCAAACGTTTGGACACCTACTAATTCAAGGGTGTTACTTTATTTGTACTATTTTCTACTTTGAAGACCTCAAAACTATGAAATAACACATTGAATCATGTAGTAACCAAAAAAGGGTTAAACAAATCAAAATATATTTGAGATTCTTCAAAGTAGCGACCCTTTGCCTTGATGACAGCTTTGCACACTCATGGCAATCTCTCAACCAGCTTCATGAGGACCACCACAGGAAAGGAAGACCCAGAGTTACCTCTGCTGCAGAGGATAAGTTCATTAGAGTTACCAGCCTCAGATTGCAGCCCAAATAAATGCTTCACAGTGTTCAAGTAACAGACACATCTCAACATCAACTGTTCAGAGGAGACTGTGTGAATCAGGACTTCATGGTCGAATTGCTGCAAAGAAACCACTACTAAAGGACACCAATAAGAAGAAGAGACTTGCTTGGGCCAAGAAACACGAGCAATGGACATTAGACCGGTGGAAATGTGTTCTTTGGTCTGATGAGTCCAAATTTGAGATTTTAGGTTCCAACCTCAACCAAATGTAGATGGTTTGGGATGAGTCGGACCGCAGTGAAGGAAAAGCAGCCAACTAGTGCTCAGCATATGTGGGAACTCCTTCAAGACTGATGGAAAAGCATTCCAGGTGAAGCTGGTTGAGAGAATCAGATCAGATATTTATTTGCCCAATAGAAATGAATGGTGACTCATGTATTCTGTCATTTTGGAGTCTTTTATTATAAATAATAATATAATATGTTTCTTAACACGTCTACGTTAATGTGAACGCTACCATGGTTACGGATCATCCTGAATGAACCGCGAATAATGATGAGTGAGAAAGTTGCAGAGGGTCAAAGGTCATACGCCCAAGAGATGCTAACCTCCCCTGTTATTGGTAATGGTGAGATGTTAGCATGTCTTAGGCGTATGATCTTTGACCCTTCGTAACTGTCTCACCCATCGTTATTCGCGATTCGTCCAGGATTATCCGTAATCATGGTACGGAATGGTTTGTACTGATTGTTTCCCCAAAACGTTATTAGACGTTCTTGAACAAACAGATGCTTTTTCTCCGGTAGGTGGGTGTGGCTTGAAGCAATGAGTGACGTATTTAATGGTCAGCGGCCATGCTGACAGCCAACCCCTCCCCTTTCCTGTGTAGCGTTGACCGCATAAACACATTTAGGCCTAGTTCAGGTAGCCAGAAGTATTTATCTTGACGGTGATGTGTTAAAGTTTGACACAGTGTCTGTCTGGTCTTTCCCGTGTAGCATCGACCACATGACCCTGCTGGAGGGGGTGATTGTACTGGAGGAGTTCTGCAAGGAGCTGGCTGCCATTGCCTTTGTCAAGTTCCATGCGTCTAGCTCCACCTCCCCCTAACCCAACCGCCAAAGCCAGGCAGGTCAGGACTGGGTGGGGGGGGGGGGACAGGATCAACGAACAACTGCTTACTTACCACTGGTCATCCCTAAAATGGATTGTGCCTCAAAGACATACTATAAGCAGGACATGTTTCATCAAACGTCTTGGGACTCAAATGTCTTGGGACTACGGAGAGCCAGAGAACCAGTGCAGAACAGTATGGCCAGCAATCGGGGACTAGAGGCTTTCAAGGTGAGGAAGAGGATGTGTGGATGGATGCGGTAGGAGAGGGGACATTCTCAGGATGGTTTGATCTGGGCAGGGCCCACAGAGTCCCTGAGTGCTCTCTCTCTCTCTCCTTTCTCTCTGTCTTTCTCGCCAACCAAAACAAATATGATCACCCCTTCGCTATGTGTGTCATAGAGAGAGATTTGTTTGGTGTATGTATTTATTTCCGTTTGTTTTCCCAGACTCTGCTGTTCGTAAGGGTCAATGCCTTTAGTGTTGTATTATTACGCCTTTTCATTTAACTTTCAGGAGTTTGTTTCCTGTTGAAACATTTTATCTTTAGCCCAAGTCTAATATATTCCTCTTCTGTCAGATTATCAATGTCAAATCACTAAAAAATCTGTGGATAAGATCTTCTAATTAGCACCCATATATCTTACCAAACCGTTATTATTAACCTTTAGTTTCACTGTAGTATCTGACATAAGATACTAGTCACCGGCTGTGGCAGAAATGGAAAGCCCCTGTATTTATTTTCAAGTTTCTTTCAGGTTGCCTTTTTTAACGGTCATATATGCATTTGTAAAGAAAGAAAAGAAAATAGTTTTAATATGGACTAATGGTAGACAAGGAACTCTCAATGCAACGTACTTTGCAACAAATCTGTCAAGTTTTGAATTGTCCCTGACTAGTAAACTTAACTGTGGAGATGTTAGTGTTAACATTGCTCAGGCCCTCAACCTCACTAGCAATGGGATGACGTTATAGAGTCATGTCCCGTCCCATTTTGTAGAATGTGGATCCTGAAAATCAAACCGTGGATTTGGACACGGACTTCTATGAACATTTTGCACTCGTTACAAAAATCTGAATCATTGCTTTGTTTTGGGAACTTCTTCTGCTTTTGAGAAGTGACCACGCTTTCCCCCGTCTTCTGCCTCTAATGCAGGTCTCGTTACTACTCTGCTACATTGTATACTTGTTGTCTATCCGTACTACTTGTATGGCCGTCTTACAGTGATCTTACGTTGAACACATTTTCTACGTGTTATTAATTGTTTCTTTACGAGGTAGTCTTAATTTTGGGGTTGGGAGGTCCTCAAAGTGATCCTATTACATAATTAATTCTGTCTTTGTTAGCTGACATTGTGGCATGTAGGCCTACATGTAAATGTATGTTCCTTCATAAGCTACGATTTTCTAAATACAATTGGATACATAAAGTTTGTTCCATAGAGGTATTTCATTTACCAGTAGTATTGTTTTCCAGCATGGTCTTAGGACACAAAGGAAAAGACTCAAATTAAGGTCCCCTTAATGTTAAAAAAATATTGATGGAGGAAACTATTGTGTGTTTTGTGTAGATTACAAGATTGTGTAACCAGGGTTCCTTGCAAGTACCTGTTGGAGTAATTTTGTGGAGGTTGGACACTTACACTTACATTATTTTAATTGCTCTGAATTAGGGAACGACTTACATAACTGGTGCTGGGGATGTGTTGCCTGTCTGAATGCTTTGGGTTTCTACATGGATGGTGTGTGTGTGTGTGTGTGTGTGTGTGTGTGTGGTTGGTTGTGCTTTAGGGGATGAGTGTGTTGGTGTGTGACAGTCTCTGTGAGGTCAGGAGTTGAACTACTCAAAATTAGCCAGGACACTGAACTTAGTGGCTAGAGCTGGTGTTCTTGCTAATTTGAAATAGCAAGTTGGCTTCTGGACGTTCTGGTTGTCCACCTTGTACAGGTGGGGTGGTATGTCACAGAATGGTATCAACTTGTTAGCCAGCGTACTTGTTTGAATGTTCTGGATAACTTTATAGGAATATATGCTTGATATGAATTGATTCAACCAACAACCCATTCAGCTTTATTAATGAACCAGATAATACGTTATTTCATGTTTATTCAAGTTAGCCGTCCTGCTTTGTTGGATACCCCCTGTCCTAATTATGCAAACGTTTGCATGAAATCAGATTTGCACATTGTCTTCATTTCTTGTTCAGATGTTGTACAGATACCTATACTAAAAAGCTTGTTTTAGTTTTTAATTAGTTTTGGTTTGTAACATGAACCCCAAAAATGATTAGGATGTATTTTTCAGGAGTGACTTGTCTACTTTAATGGAAGAAATGCTTATTTTTTATTCTTAATCATGCACATGTTTCTTATCAACGTTTCCAACCTTTCTGTACCTGTGTGTATATAGGCTATACGTGTACAATAGTAATATTGCCAGGTGTAAATGCATGCATATCATTTATTGTAATGAGGAAAGCAGCATCTCTCTCCTAGCCTGATCCCAGATCTGTTTGTGCAGTGTTCCCAACTCCTATGGCCATTGTCACACTAATGACCATAGGTTTTGGGAACACTGCACAAACAGATCTGGGACCAGGCTCTCTTCCCATCCATGATGATCTCTTAGCTGTCAGCACTTTGCTCCTCTTCTGAAGACACTGACAGGGAAATACAAAAAAAAAGCCTTACTTCACTCTGACATTTAATTTATTTTTTAACCTTTATTTAACTAGGCAAGTCAGTTAAGAACAAATTCTTATTTACAATGACGGCCTACCTACAGGGACAGCCATAGTAGTACGACGCCCCTGGAGCAAATTCGGGTTAAGTGACTTGCTCAAGGACACATCAACAGGTTTTCACCTTGTCGGCTCGGGGATTCGGACAGCGACCTTTCGGTTAGTGGCCCAACACTCTGACCACTAGGCTACCTGCCACCCCCCATGAATGGTTTCCCTGCTTGGGTTTGTTACACAATAGGATGCTCTCTTTGTGAAAGGCATACAGGGCTTGTATTTCCTTGTCTGGGTGCAAGAATCTAGTAGTATTTAAAAAAAAAAAAAAAAAAAAGAATCATCAGATGCCAACTTTATTTTCCTGTGATGTATCTGGATAGACCAATCACTGTAGATCTTTGGTAAAAATGTTCACTGCATTTAATTGTTAACCTCCATTGCTGCTTAAAACTGGGGACGACATGTTTTTGGACTTTTCCATGACCCGTATGATTTATTCTGTGATTAGTGCGGTGGTATTTAATTGTGAGAAGTTGCATGCTCATTCCTCATGATCAGTGTCTAGGAAGTGACTGTCGTTGACAGGTGGGTTCTTTTCTGTAGTTTCTCTCATGTACTCAGGGGCATCACGTCTTTCTCGTCTGCCATCTTCTGCTTTATGCCTGCTACTTTTCGGTGTGTATGAGAAATCATACAGGACATTATGGCTTTGTATAACATTTTCCGTCCCCAATAAAAATACAGCTTTATTCATCAAGTTGTTTGGTTATAGTTGGATTATGGACAAAATACATACAGTTTTGTACATATGGTGACATTTAGATTCAAAAGTACGAAAACAAAACTGCACAAAATAACCATTTATTTTACCATGACAACACTTTGGCTGGTATTCAATCCAAAACCACGTTACAACACGCTTGACATTAGAGAACTTCCAATTGAGGCGATGAGATCTGCACCGTTGATCTTGAATGCCATCTCCGCAAATGCGGTAACATTGCCTTTTAAAAGACGCAATGTCTACAAACACGATGGTCTTGAATCCAAGCCTTTGATTGTAAATTCAGTAAACAAATAAAAATAAAACCAAGGCATTGCATGACCCTGCTCAATACATTATCAGCCCATCCATACAGAAACACTGACTGGTGAAACAAACACTGCTCATACTGTACATTATGTTAAGGTCCAAGGCTCTTGCCGTGATGGTTAGCAGAAGAAAAAAAACAGGCGTTTCAATTCCTTTTCATGAGAACGTAAACCCACAACTATGAAAAAGAGGCACTGTGGTAGATGGTGCTCTCACTACCCACGATACACCTTGGTAGTGGGTCCTAACTGGGTCAAATAACATTATTTCTCCAAATAAACACTGAGGTAATACTTGATGGATATAAGGGCTTCCTTGTAGGGTGCCAGGTACTTTTGAAGTACCCTTTAAAACCTCACTATTCTTCATGAACACAGTTACATTTAAATTCCCAGGAAAATGACAGTATAGTGTGTTTAAATAGTTCAGAGGCAATATATTGTATTGGTTGATTGATCAACCATGTTATAAGTCGACCTGGGTTCAAATACTAAATTGATACTTGTTTGAGCCTGCCTGTTGTGATGGAACCAATATAAAAGTCCCAAAAGTGCAAACCCCAGCCACCTAGCATAATTATATAATGCATGAATCCAGGTATGGCTTTGAGGACATTAACAAACCCTTTATACAGTACAGACACCTAGAAAATATACCCTTTTTATTTCAGCTAAACTGACAGGAGCTTGCCAGTGCCCTGCTCACAACTGCCCAGACTAGCGAAAATAACATTAGCCTACCTGGCCATACAGGCACCAGTAGACACAGTCCTTCAGCACTGTGACTGGCAAGGTGTGAAGAGGTCATTGTGGTTCACTAAGGGAAATGCATTTCTTCACCCCCATCATTGTCAGTTGTTTGGCACAATCTGGCTTGTATTTCACAACACAGGATCATTACCTTATCCAGCTAACTCAATTTAAAAAAATTAAATTATACATTTTTACCAGATTATTTTTTTTAAGCTTCAGAATATATCATCTAGTAAGGTTAGATGGCCAACTCATTGATCCTGCTTTAAGAAATAGCCCTCATATGGAAAACGCCAACAAATATCCAGCATCTAAGAATAAATGGTCCTAGACGTCCCATCTGTATACATACAGCGCCTTCGGAAAGTATTCAGACCCCTTGACTTTTTCCACATTTACGTTACAGCCTTATTCTAAAATGTATTAAATCTTTTTTCCCCTCAATCTACACACACTACCCCATAATAAAGTAAAAACTGTTGTTTTTAATTTTCACAAATGTATTACAAATCTAAAACATGACATTTACATAAGTATTCAGACCGTTTACTCAGTACTTTATTAAGTATTCAGACCGTTTACTCAGTACTTTATTAAGTATTCAGACCGTTTACTCAGTACTTTATTAAGTATTCAGACCTTTTACTCAGTACTTTGTTGAAGCACCTTTGGCAGAGATTACAGCCTCAAGTCTTCTTTGGTATGACGCTACAAGCTTGGAACATCTGTATGTTGGGGAGTTTCTCCCATTCTTCTCTGCAGATCCTGTCCAGCTCTGTCAGGTTGGATGGGGAGCGTCTCTGTACAGCTATTTTCAGGTTTTTCCTGAGATGTTCGATCAGGTTCAAGTCCTGGCTCTGGCTGGGCCACTCAAGGACATTCAGAGACCTGTTCAGAAGCCACTCCTGCGTTGACTTGGCTGTGTTTAGGGTCGAGGTCCTGAGCTCTCTGGAACAGGTTTTTAATCAAGGATCTCTCAGTACTTTGCTCCGTTCATCTTTCCCTCAATCCTGACTAGTCTCCCAGTATCCGCCGCTGAAAAACATCCCCACGGCATGATGCTACCACCACCATAGTGCCAGGTTTCCTCCAGACGTGACGCTTGGCATTCAGGTTTCATCAGACCAGAGAATCTTGTTAGGTGCCCTTTGGCAAACTCCAAGCGGGCTGTCATGTACCTTTTACTGGAAGGTTCACCCATCTCCACAGAGGAGCTTGGTCACCTCCCTGACCAAGACCCTTCTCCCCCGATTGCTCAGTTTGGCCGGACGGCCAGCTCTAGGAAGAGTCTTGGTGGTTCCAAACTTCTTCCATTTAAGAATTATGGAGGCCACGGTGTTCTTGGGGACCTTCAATGCTGCAGAAATGTTTTGGTACCCTTCCCCAGATCTGTGCCTCGACACAATCCTGTCTCGGAGCTCTACGGACAAATCCTTCAACCTCATGGCTTGGTTTTTGCTCTGACATACACTGTCAACTGTGGGATCTTATATAGACAGGTGTGTGCCTTTCCAAATAATATCCAATCAATTTAATTTACCAAAGGTGGACTCCAATCAAGTTGTAGAAACATCTCAAGGATGATCAAAGGAAACAGGATGCACCGGAGCTCAATTTCAAGTCTCATTTTAAAAGGGTCTGAATACTTATGTAAATAAGGTATAAAAAATTTTTTTTTTTATAAATTGGCACACATTTTGAAAACTGTTTTTGCTTTGTCATTATGGGGTATTGTGTGTAGATTGGTGAGGAACAACTTTTAATCCATTTTAGCATATTACATTAACTTACACTGAGTGTACAAACCATTAAGAACACCTGCTATTGAGAAAGAGGAAAGAGCAGGTGTTCATAATGTTTTGCACACTGTATACATAAGAAATGTATTTTAGATGCAAATTGGTTGCATATACAAAACAACTACATGCCATCGCACAAACAGGCTAAAAAATACAATTTGATTAAATTTAAAAAATAAATTATGTACATTTACAAATGTCTTTATAACCTCAAAGTCCCCCATTCCCTTCCCATTTAGAAATCCCACATTCCCTTCCCATTTAGAAATCCCACATTTGCACAGAGACGTGCACACGCATTCTCGTGCACAAACACACAAACATTCACACACATGAAGGTCTTTGGCTGACGTGTGGAATTGCAGCACTTGACATAATTATCTTCAAAATAAACAAGGTGATCCAAAAGGAGGATGTAGTGAATCTCAATTCCTTCCTATTCTTTAGTGAATTAACAGACGTATTTTCAAAACACCTACTCACATACCCTTCCGTGCAGGTGCATACTTACAGTATTGTACTGTCAATGCAACACTGAGGTGTAAAATGAAATGCTGATGGAAGGCATCAATAGATAGAGATGTCTCTCTGCCTGTCCGGTTTCCCTGGGCCTCATTGTATCCCTGTGTCTGTCAGTCATTCTTAGTGTTCTGCGTGGCGTCCAGGTTGACCACCTGCAGCTCCGTCAGGTTACTGCTGCCGCTCGACTGCGGACCAATCACCATCTGCAACACAGCACATCAACATCAGCCTGGAGACAAGTCAAAGGAAATTCACGTGAACATAACTCTATGCTCATATAACAATGAGCCAGATGTTTCGCCAGATGTATATATCTGAAGCATTCAGTTGGCATTTCCACTCAGCACCAAATATGGTGATTCGAGTAAGCCCAGCGGTCGGCAGTGGGAGAAGATGGATTTTGCCCGACATTCTGAAAATGTTCTCATTGATGAAACTGTTTTGTAGACTTTACCATTTGCCAAAAAAATGGCGTTGTTTAGTAGTGAAAGGGCGAATTGAGTTATTGCACACGCCGACTGACGGAGTAGGCGACATTTCAAAATGCTCCTAATTGAAAAGCATTGAAGAGAATTTTAATTAGTGTACTTCCTCAACCCTGCTGCCTAATCACAAAATTATTGACATGAAATCGATGAACTTAAATCATCCCTTTTAGATAAGAAATCTCTTTCTAAAAGCATCACTTTACGCGAGCTTGGTCATTGTGTTTTTACAGTGTATTGTATCTATTGAACTAAGGCTCTGTTCCTAAACTTCAGTCATTCACTCACAAAAAGACAATCTGTTCAAATCTCAATCTTGCGTGACTTCAAATGACTTTCTCAAAATAAAATTAAGTATTCCAAAGAACATGGCTTTCAATAATGTTCCATGCAGTACTGGGGTTGGGGGATGTTTGTGCTTTGCTTGCTGTGATCATCCACATCCAGTAACACACAGTGATAAACAGTGCTCTGTCCGGATGCCTTAGTGCAGGTCAGTGGCATGCTGGTTGCAAAGAGAATGAGAGTTTCACTTGTAAAATGTAGGTCTTGCCGTACTGGGTGTAGCTGCACTGCCGAGACTGGGATCTGCATGGTGCCTGAGGGTGCCGTAAGGAATACCTGAGGGACAGCACCTGGCAGGAGAGAGAAGGACACAAATATGAAGAACACAGCAATCTCATCTAAACTAACATTTTACCACTGAATATATATCTATCCAGACCTGGGTTCGAAGAGTATGCGTTTTCATATTTTGAGCATTTGATTAAGCCTGCCTGGAATGCCTAGATAGGATAGATTGTACTTTTGGGAGCATTTTATAGGTTCCAAGCTCAATCCACCTAGCTAAAAAATATTTGAAAGAAAAAAATACTAATCGAGGTCCGAATCATACATCAATCAACCTCCCCCATTAACTCACAGCCGGTGTAGTCTCACCTGTGTCCCAGCGTAGCCTACTGTAGTCAAGCGTGGTCTCACCTGTGTCCTGGCCCTGTCCGTGGGACACCTGCATGGCCGAGGGGCCCTGGGAAAAGGCGTTGAGCACATCACTGGACGCGTACATCACTGTGTGGGGGCTGGTGTACATCATGTGACCCGCCATGGACGTAGGCACAGATGACGTGACGATGGTCGCTGGAGGGAGAGATATTAGTGTGTGAGACAAAGTGAGAAGTTCAAAAAGAGACATTGGCCACCAGATGGCACTGTATCACTGAGGATAAAGTCAATTCTCATAACGGCGCCGCAGACTACAACCTTCCACCCACTCAGTTCAAACAGACAGATAAGACTTATGTTAGACTATGGATACAGCTGATCACTCATAATCAGGGTTAGACAGAGGAGAGTTACCAGTGGAGACAGTGGAGGTCTGGGAGATCTCCGAGCTGCTGTCGTTGGTATGTGTGGTGGGGTGCACATGGATGGCCTGCAGCTGCTGGGTCATCCCTCCCCCTGGAGGGGAACAGGAGACACAAAACAGCTGATCACTCAACTGTACATTATGTTTATTTAACTAGGCAAGTCAGTTAAGAACAAAGTATTATTTAGGAGAGAGGGAGTGGGAGAGAAAGATCTGCTTCCTTGGCACCCAGAACAACATCTCTGCGCTACCCAGTCGGTCAGCCACACTCACTACATGCAGACGTCACCCGGCAACAACAAGGGTAATACTTTAAAATGTCAGTGACTGCACCACTACATGACATATGACGTCCTAAGCTTGAAGGTGGTTATTTCCCGGTATCACATGGCTGTAATAGCAGCTACTATTTCATGACTTAAGTTGCTGGTCATTTTTACCAGTAAACCTGTACCTTACTGTCAGAACTCTTATAATATCAGTTTGCCCCATACCATTTTGGGCATGGTTTCATACACCTACGTATAGTCAACTAAAGTTCATGCCTGCCTCGTGCCTGTTATCCCTCGTACAGCCAGGTCTCCCTCTTTTTCTCCCGGAACACAAATCAGACCAGGACTAACTACATCCACACCAATAAAACATGAATACCAGTCCTTTGTGAAAATATGTAGCGAGGCCTATATCAACAATTCCCCCCAGCTTATAACACAATTTCAAATCAAATGTGTTTTTATAAAGCCCACAGAATCTGGGGGCAGGGCCTTCTCTTACAGTGCTCCGATGCCCGCTTACCCAGGATACATCTGACATTCAGCAGTGCACTTACAAGGACTGACCCAGGTTCTAGTGGTGTGCAAAACCTTGTCTCTTTCGACCTACAGACAGACTAGTCTCTCAACAGACACAGACGAGTCTCTTTCTCACAACAGACTAACCTAGGGAGACTGCAGCGGGGAATTGGAAGACGGCCTGCTGGCTCTGCTGTGTCAGTTGCGATGCGGTGAGCGCCTGGCCCCGCTGCCCCGGGATGGCCAGGGAGTGCTGGTGCAGCTGGCTGAGTGGAATGGTGGGGGTGCCGGGGGGGAGAGGAGTGCCTGCTGCAGGACGGCGAAAAGTAGGAGTTAAACGGGGAGGGTGTTGCAGAGAGAGAGAGAGAGAGAGAAAGAGAGAGGCTCCCAAGCTGCCCTTCAGCCTGCTGTCACCTGGGAGAGAAAGATCTGCTTCCTTGGCACCCAGAACAACATCTCTGCGCTACCCAGTCGGTCAGCCACACTCACTACATGCAGACGTCACCCGGCAACAACAAGGGTAATACTGCACCACTACATGACATATGACGTCCTAAGCTTGAAGGTGGTTATTTCCCGGTATCACATGGCTGTAATAGCAGCTACTATTTCATTTTTACCAGTAAACCTGTACTAATTTGATCTCTTTTAACATCAATATTCCAGTCAGAGCAATACAATTAATTTATGGCAACCCATATATACAGAATCTAAGACACCTTTCTAAAAATGATTATTGAGGAATCACGATAGCCAGCTTATTGTATTACACAGGTTTCAAAACGCAAAACATGTACAAAACCTTCCTTGTGGTTGTTGGGCTACAGACCTACAGATCCAGATAGAGCATGTCTGGCTCCAAAACACGGTCTGAGCCGGGGCTCCATGAATTAGGAAGAAATGATAATTTCAGAATGAACTGCCTAATCGTCATTGAATATTCATGACCAATCACAGGCAGGGATGGGCAGCCCTCTCCACGATGGCCATTGTGTTGGACATCTTAATAATTCCTCTCCTACGATGAAAATCAAAGGCATGGAGATGTAGATGTTTCCTTCCTGGATACTGGGGCTTTGTAATACATTTAAAACATAACCAAGTTGAAAGGGCTTCATGGAGATGTGAAACGCCTCAGCCGTTTCAGTGGAGTGACTCTACTGCCACGAACCACCAACGTCATGGCAAGATGATTCAAATTGAAATCATGTTGACGGACCAAATCTGGCTTCAAGTATTTGTATTTTAAATACTTATTTTCTGTGTATTTGAGTTATTTAAAAAATAATTTGACCAAATCAACAAATTCTATTTAAAGTACTTTGAAATAATTTCCTATAAATACTAATTTTGAAATACTTTTCAAATACCCTAGAACCAAACAGAAATGCATGGGAGCAATGTTCCCTCAAATGTTTGTCTTGAGCAAATTTCAGGTCTGCTAAGCGCAAACGCCTGTGCAACTTCCAGCTCGCGTTTACTGTCAACACAGAGGCTGGACCCACTTTAAGTTATGGTTTTAACAGTGAAAATGTGGCCTACCATCAAAAACAATGGAGAAAATGCATCCCATAACATTTTAATAAGGAAATAGCTGTTCAATCATTCAGTCTACAGTAGCAGCCAATGTGTGGTGTTCAATGTAGGCCTACATTCCATGACACTTCTGAAAATAACATGCAGGACTTTACATTAACCTGTTTATCCACTTGTCCTTCAGACATGAGGAACGAAAAGTGTTTTTGACGCAATTAACCACTTTACAAAATAAAATGCATTATTGTTACCATATCATTATTACAGAGAATCAAATTATGCTACCCCCTGCCTATTGGCTACCGTCTCAAAATACAACACTGCCCCTTTATGACAAAAATAAAAAAGCTCTTAACCTAACTCTTTTCTTGTGCTCTTGTAGGAAGAAATCACTTCCCCATTGCTGACTACAACATAACTGGGCTAATAACTCACTAACCAGCTAAGGATATCAACATAATGTGCACACGTGGCTACATGCAGCCCTTGCTTTGATCTCAAAACAAGCGCATCTACAACCGCTCATGCTGTAAACACAGTCCAGTTCAAAGAAAATGGCACAAAAAAAAGTGAGGCACAGCTGAGTGAGCATACATTTAAATAATGTGATTTTTATTTGTATTTTACTGGGCTGATGGTGCCTGAATCTGAGGGTCAGTCTCAGCGGAGGGAGAGAGCGGCAGACTGAGGGTCTGACTCAACATCCCTCCACTGACACTGACCAAAAAGGGACACAGTCTTCCAGGTGATGGGGGAAACTCGAGTTGTAACGCATTATCAATTGATTGAGTTCTATTTGGCTAATTGTAGGCTACTGTCACATTTTTGCATCAATTTCAAGATGTGTAGGCCTAACAAAGATGTGTAGGCCTAACAAAGATGTGTAGGCCTAACAAAGATGTGCCAAATATTAAATTTAGTGCATAGCAATAAACCACCTCAATATTTGCAGCCATACAGCGCGTCCAGAAAGTATTCACTCCCCTCGACTTTTTCCACGTTGTTGTATTACAGACGGAATAAAAAATGTATTAAAATTGAGATTATGGTTTTTATATATATTTAAATAAATAAAAAAATCAAGCTGAAATGTCTTGAGTCAATAAGTATTCAACCCTTTGTTATGGCAAGCCTGAATAAGTTCAGGAGTAAACATGTGCTTAACCAGTCACATGATAAGTTCCATGGACTATAGTTTGTGTGCCATTTCTGTGCGTCTGGTTCTTAAGTTTCATTTTTGCATCTTACTTTCAGTTTTGAGCTTGAATAATTATAATTAATTAATGTGCAAATATTGGTTCACAGCTGTAATCGCTGCCAGAGGTGATTCTAACGTATAGAATCAGGTCTGTGAATACTTATGTAAATGAGATATTTCTGTATTTAATTTTCAATAAATTATATTTCATTATGTGGTACTGTGTGTAGATGGGTGAGAATAGTTTTTAAAATATTTAATCCATTTTGAATTCAGGCTGTAACACGAAATGTGGATTACGTCAAGGGGTATGAATACTTTCTGAAGGCACTGTAGGTCATCATTTCTTTCTAGAAGCTGATGTTTCTAGAATGTTAAGGTAATGAAGAACGCTGATCCAAGAGCAGCACCGCCTTCACTTCGATCCTATCAGTATTGACACATGCTGTAACAACGCACTTATCGAAGGTTCTCCCTACGTGATGTTTTAGGAACCGCTTGTGATTTTTTTAGGCCTTCATAGAAAATAAGCATTGTTATTCTGCGTTGGTTCAGACTGGACCAAATCAGGACCTGAATGCTGACCGTTCGCCATGGGTATGGCAAAACATTTATTTTTACTGCACTAATCACATTGGTAACCAGTTTATAATAGCAATAAGGCACCTCGGGGGTTTGTGATATATGGCCAATATACCACGGCTAAGGTCTGTGCCTAAGAACAGCCCTGAGCCGTGATATATTGGCAATATACAACACCTCATCGGGCCTTTTTGCTTAAATATGCCACACCCTCTCAGGCCTTATTGCTTAATTATAGTATAGTATAGTATAGTATAGCATAGCACAAAGGCAAGTGTCTTCCTGCTGTAGGTACCTGACATGAAGGTAAAGCCGCTGGGCAGCTGCATGACCTGCCCTCCGGAGGCACCGCTGGTCTTGAGGACTGTGCCGTTGATGTTGCTGCTAGCTGAGACGGGTGCCAGGTAGTTGGTGATGGGGAAGGAGGGCCCACTGCTCACCTGCATGGTGGTGGATGTGGTGGGGGCCGTGGGTGCGAGGGTACTGGTGGTGCCCGGGAGTCTGGCCACTGTAAATGCAGGCTTTAGCTGGTCCTGGGAAAGGAAGAAAAATATGCATTGAGAGTGTGGCTGTCGAAATAGCAAGTTTCATGCATTCATACAACTGTATTATCACTGGACAAGAAACAACTTGCTGACTAACTCACTGACAAATCATAGCATGTTGAGTGATAAATATTATACACAAAAACCCCAAGGCAGCACCATTCACTAAAGCCAGTGGGGTAGAGGGGAATTTCATAACCAAGACTATTAACATTGGTTCTCCCTCAGCAGGTAGCTAGTTTCCCCATTTATATGTTTTTATTTATTTAACTAGGCAAGTCAGTTAAGAACAAATTCTTATTTACTATGACGGAACCGGCCAAACAATTGTTTTTCTAACAATTGTTTACAGACAGATTATTTCACTTATAATTCACTATATCATAATTCCAGTGGGTCAGAAGTTTACATACACTAAGTTGAATGTGCCTTTAAACAGCTTGGAAAATTCCAGAAAATTATGTCATGACTTTAGAAGCTTCTGATAGGCTAATTGACATCATTTGAGTCAATTGGAGGTGTACCTGTGGATGTATTTCAAGGCCAACTCAGTGCCTCTTTGCTCAACATCATGGGAAAATTAAAAGAAATCTCCTAGAGATGAACGTACTTCGGTGCGAAAAGTGCAAATCAATCCCAGAACAACAGCAAAGGACCTTGTGAAGATGCTGGAGGAAACAGGTACAAAAGTATCTATATCCACAGTAAAACGAGTCCTATATCGATATGACCTGAAAGGCTGCTCAGCAAGGAAGAAGCCACTGCTCCAAAACCGCAACTGCACATGGGGACAAAGATCGTACTTTTTGGAGAAATGTCCTCTGGTCTGATGAAACAAAAATAGAACTGTTTGGCCATAATGACCATCGTTATGTTTGGAGGAAAAAGGGGGAGGTCATTCTCTCAACTATTATACTGACATTTCACATTCTTCAAATAAAGTGGTGATCCTAACTGACCTAAGACAGGTTTTTTACTAGCATTAACTGTCAGGAATTGTGAAAAAATGAGTTTAAAATGTATTTAAATCTAGTGTTCCATTTCTTAAAGTGGCCAGTGATTTCTAGTCTATGTTTACAGGCAGCGGCCTCTAATGTGCTAGTGATGGCTATTTACCAGTCTGATGGCCTTGAGATAGAAGCTGTTTTTCAGTCTCTTGGTCACAGCTTTGATGCACCTGTACTGACCTTGCCTTCTGGATAATAGCAGGGTGAACAGGCAGTGACTCGGGTGGTTGATGTCCTTGATGATCTTATTGGCCTTCGTGTGACATTGGGTGCTGTAGGTGTCCTGGAAGGTGGGTAGTTTGCCCCCGGTAATGAGTTGTGCAGACCACACCACCCTATGGAGAGCCTTGCGTTTGCGGGCGGTGCAGTTGTCATACCAGTAGGTGATACAGGCCGACAGGATGCTTTCAATTGTGCATCTGTAAAGGTTTGTGAGGGTTTTAGGTGCCAAGACAAATTTCTTTAGCCTCCTGAGGTTGAGGCTCTGTTGCACCTTCTTCACAAAACTGTCTGTATGGGTGGTCCAAGGAACTTGAAGCTTTCCACCTTCTCCGCTGCGGTCCCGTTGATGTGGATAGGGGGGTGCTCCCTCTGCTGTTTCCTGAAGTCCACCATCATCTCCTTTGTTTTTTTGACGTTGAGTGAGAGGTTGTTTTCCTGGCACCACACTCCCAGAGCCCTCACCTCCTCCCTGTAGGCTGTCTCGTCATCATTGGTAATCAAGCCTACTACTGTTGTGTCGTCTGCAAACTTGATGATTGAGTTGGAGGCGTGCTTGGCCATGCAGTCATGGCTGAACAGGGTGTACAGGAGTGGGCTGAGCACACACCCTTGTGGGGCCCCAGTGTTGAGGATCAGTGAAGTGGAGGTGTTGTTTCCTACCTTCACCACCTGGGAGCGGACCGTCAGGAAGTCCAGGACCCAGTTGCACAGGGCGGGGTTCAGACCCAGGGCCTCGAGCTTAATGATGAGCTTGGAGGGTACTATGGTGTTGAATGCTGAGCAATAGTCAATAAACAGCATTCTTACATAGGTATGCCTCTTATCCAGATGGGACAGGGTGTAGAGTGATGGCGATTGCATCGTCTGTGGATCTATTGGGGCAGTAAGTAAATTGAAGTGGATCTAGGGTGTCAGGTAAGGTAGAGGTGATATGATCCTTGACTAGTCTCTCAAAGCACTTCATGATGACAGAGGTCAGAGCTATGGGGCGATAGTCATTTATTTCAGTTACCTTTGCTTTCTTAGGTACAGGAACAATGGCCTTGCGAGGGTTAAAATGTTTTACTCACGTGGGCCACAGAGAAGGAGAGCCCACAGTCCTTGGTAGCGGGCGAAGAAGGCTTGTCCGGTAGCAATATGTCGTCTCGGCAACATGGCTGGTTTTCCTTTGGTAGTCAGTGATTGTCTGTAGTTCCTGCCACATACGTCTCGTGTCTGAGCCGTTGAATTAAGACTCTACTTTGTCTCTATACTGACGTTTAGCTTGTTTGATTGCCTTGCCATTTTAACCAGTCCCCTTGCCATGGTTAAATGCAGTGGTTCGCACTTTCAGTTTCGTGGTAATGCTACCATCTATCCAGGGTTTCTGGTGTGGGTAGGTTTTAATAGTCACAGTGGGTACTACATCTCCTATACACTTCCTGATAAACTACCATCTATCCAGGGTTTCTGGTTAGGGTAGGTTTTAATAGTCACAGTGGGTACTACATCTCCTATACACTTCCTGATAAACTATCATCTACCCAGGGTTTCTGGCTAGGGTAGGTTTTAATAGTCACAGTGGGTACAACATCTCCTATACACTTCCTGATAAACTACCATCTATCCAGGGTTTCTGGTTAGGGTAGGTTTTAATAGTCACAGTGGGTACAACATCTCCTGTACACTTCCTGATAAACTACCATCTATCCAGGGTTTCTGGTTAGGGTAGGTTTTAATAGTCACAGTGGGTACTACATCTCCTATACACTTCCTGATAAACTACCATCTATCCAGGGTTTCTGGTTAGGGTAGGTTTTAATAGTCACAGTGGGTACTACATCTCCTATACACTTCCTGATAAACTACCATCTATCCAGGGTTTCTGGTTAGGGTAGGTTTTAATAGTCACAGTGGGTACATACATCTAGATTATATTTGCACGCAACACATAGTATTCAAACCACTTCCCTTTTTCCACATTTTGTTAAATTACAGCCTTATTCTAAAATGTATTCAATAAAATTCACACAATACACCATAATGACAAAGCAAAAACAGGTTTTTAGAAATGTTTGCAAATGTATTTATATTCAGAACACAGTGACCATCATTATTAAATTTAAGAAGTTTGGAGGCAGGGACTGGGAGACGATGAACGGAGCAAAGTACAGAGAGATCCTTGATGAAAACCTGCTTCAGAGAGCTCAGGACCTCAGACTGGGGCAAGGGTTCACCTTCCAACAGGACAACGACCCTAAGCACACAGCCAAGACAACGCAGGAGTGGCTTGGGGACAAGTCTCTGAATGTCCTTGAGTGGCCCAGCCAGAGCCCGGACTTGAACCCGATCGGACATCTCTGGTGAGACCTGGAAATAGCTGTGCAGCAACGCTCCCCATCCAACCTGACAGAGCTTGAGAGGATCTGCAGAATAGAAGAAACGCCCCAAATACAGGTGTGCCAAGCTTGTAGTGTCATACCCAAGAAGACACAAGGCTGTAATCACTGCCAAAGGTGCTTCAACAAAGTACTGAGTAAACGGTCTGAATACTTATGTAAAAAAAATAATCAAATACAAATATATTTAAAATTTTGTCTGAGCTGGAACTTCTACAGAAAATAGGGCACTGGACCGAATAGAAGTCAGTAAAATATTGCCGTCGGTTACCTGGCAGTAATACTCTGTCAGTCCAGCCCCGCTATTTCTATGGCTGACTTATCATTGTTCCTCAAACCGGTTTGTTTGACCGTCTCCCTCTGGTTGATTGAACCATAATACCTGCATTGACTTTTGGTTCAGACCAACTGGGGGAAAAAAATACATTAAACCAAGTTTCTCAACTAAATATCAATCAAAATCGGACATTGATTTTACGTTACGTCAGATTTCTGCCCGGAGGAAACCGGCAGCCTTGATTAGTCTCTCCCCAAAGCAGCATGCTCTGAGGCTGCAAGCCAGACTAGCATTGTATAAAATGAAGGTAACCACATGCTGAGGCTGCAAGCCAGACTAGCATTGTATAAAATGAAGGTAACCACATGCTGAGGCTGCAAGCCAGGCTAGCATTGTATAACATGAAGGTAACCACATGCTGAGGCTGCAAGCCAGACTAGCATTGTATAACATGAAGGTAACCACATGCTGAGGCTGCAAGCCAGACTAGCATTGTATAAAATGAAGGTAACCACAGGCTGAGGCTGCAAGCCAGGCTAGCATTGTATAACATGAAGGTAACCACATGCTGAGGCTGCAAGCCAGGCTAGCATTGTATAACATGAAGGTAACCACATGCTGAGGCTGCAAGCCAGACTAGCATTGTATAAAATGAAGGTAACCACATGCTGAGGCTGCAAGCCAGGCTAGCATTGTATAAAATGAAGGTAACCACATGCTGAGGCTGCAAACCAGACTAGCATTGTATAAAATGAAGGTAACCACATGCTGAGGCTGCAAGCCAGGCTAGCATTGTATAACATGAAGGTAACCACATGCTGAGGCTGCAAGCCAGGCTAGCATTGTATAACATGAAGGTAACCACATGCTGAGGCTGCAAGCCAGGCTAGCATTGTATAAAATGAAGGTAACCACATGCTGAGGCTGCAAGCCAGACTAGCATTGTATAAAATGAAGGTAACCACATGCTGAGGCTGCAAGCCAGACTAGCATTGTATAACATGAAGGTAACCACATGCTGAGGCTGCAAGCCAGACTAGCATTGTATAACATGAAGGTAACCACATGCTGAGGCTGCAAACCAGACTAGCATTGTATAAAATGAAGGTAACCACATGCTGAGGCTGCAAGCCAGACTAGCATTGTATAACATGAAGGTAACCACATGCTGAGGCTGCAAGCCAGACTAGCATTGTATAACATGAAGGTAACCACATGCTGAGGCTGCAAGCCAGACTAGCATTGTATAAAATGAAGGTAACCACATGCTGAGGCTGCAAGCCAGACTAGCATTGTATAAAATGAAGGTAACCACAGTGCATTCAAGTTACTGCTTCAGTCAGTGATACAGAAGAAAACATTAACATAGACAAGAGTAGCGTTACATTTTCATGAAACCAGTTCCCTTTAACCTCTACCTGAACCCTGTCTCTTTCTGTCGTTCATTCAAACACTACCCACGTCACATAGCTGCAATCATTTATCACAGGTGTACAACCCTGTCTCTTTGTCGTTCATTCAAACACTACCCACGTCACATAGCTGCAATCATTTATCACGGGTGTACAACCCTGTCTCTTTCTGTCGTTCATTCAAACACTACCCACGTCACATAGCTGCAATCATTTATCACGGGTGTACAACCCTGTCTCTTTGTCGTTCATTCAAACACTACCCACGTCACATAGCTGCAATCATTTATCACGGGTGTACAACCCTGTCTCTTTGTCGTTCATTCAAACACTACCCACGTCACATAGCTGCAATCATTTATCACGGGTGTACAACCCTGTCTCTTTCTGTCGTTCATTCAAACACTACCCACGTCACATAGCTGCAATCATTTATCACGGGTGTACAACCCTGTCTCTTTGTCGTTTATTCAAACACTACCCACGTCACATAGCTGCAATCATTTATCACGGGTGTACAACCCTGTCTCTTTCTGTCGTTCATTCAAACACTACCCACGTCACATAGCTGCAATCATTTATCACGGGTGTACAACCCTGTCTCTTTGTCGTTCATTCAAACACTACCCACGTCACATAGCTGTAATCATTTATCACGGGTGTACAACCCTG
The DNA here is from genome assembly GCA_023634145.1 of Thymallus thymallus. Classification (NCBI taxonomy): domain Eukaryota; kingdom Metazoa; phylum Chordata; class Actinopteri; order Salmoniformes; family Salmonidae; genus Thymallus; species Thymallus thymallus. The sequence continues at coordinate 30,637,667 of CM042389.1, read as the reverse complement.
TCTCTTTGTCGTTCATTCAAACACTACCCACGTCACATAGCTGTAATCATTTATCACGGGTGTACAACCCTGTCTCTTTCTGTCGTTCATTCAAACACTACCCACGTCACATAGCTGCAATCATTTATCACGGGTGTACAACCCTGTCTCTTTCTGTCGTTCATTCAAACACTACCCACGTCACATAGCTGTAATCATTTATCACGGGTGTACAACCCTGTCTCTTTGTCGTTCATTCAAACACTACCCACGTCACATAGCTGCAATCATTTATCACGGGTGTACAACCCTGTCTCTTTCTGTCGTTCATTCAAACACTACCCATGTCACATAGCTGTAATCATTTATCACGGGTGTACAACCCTGTCTCTTTCTGTCGTTCATTCAAACACTACCCACGTCACATAGCTGTAATCATTTATCACGGGTGTACAACCCTGTCTCTTTCTGTCGTTCATTCAAACACTACCCACGTCACATAGCTGTAATCATTTATCACGGGTGTACAACCCTGTCTCTTTCTGTCGTTCATTCAAACACTACCCACGTCACATAGCTGTAATCATTTATCACGGGTGTACATACCTGTCTCTCTGTCGTTCATTCAAACACTACCCATGTCACATAGCTGTAATCATTTATCACGGTTGTACAACCCTGTCTCTTTCTGACGTTCATTCAAACACTACCCACGTCACATAGCTGCAATCATTTATCACGGGTGTACAACCCTGTCTCTTTGTCGTTCATTCAAACACTACCCACGTCACATAGCTGCAATCATTTATCACGGGTGTACAACCCTGTCTCTTTGTCGTTCATTCAAACACTACCCACGTCACATAGCTGCAATCATTTATCACGGGTGTACAACCCTGTCTCTTTCTGTCGTTCATTCAAACACTACCCACGTCACATAGCTGTAATCATTTATCACGGGTGTACAACCCTGTCTCTTTGTCGTTCATTCAAACACTACCCACGTCACATAGCTGCAATCATTTATCACGGGTGTACAACCCTGTCTCTTTCTGTCGTTCATTCAAACACTACCCACGTCACATAGCTGTAATCATTTATCACGGGTGTACAACCCTGTCTCTTTCTGTCGTTCATTCAAACACTACCCACGTCACATAGCTGTAATCATTTATCACGGGTGTACAACCCTGTCTCTTTCTGTCGTTCATTCAAACACTACCCACGTCACATAGCTGTAATCATTTATCACGGGTGTACAACCCTGTCTCTCTGTCGTTCATTCAAACACTACCCACGTCACATAGCTGTAATCATTTATCACGGGTGTACAACCCTGTCTCTTTCTGTCGTTCATTCAAACACTACCCACGTCACATAGCTGCAATCATTTATCACGGGTGTACAACCCTGTCTCTTTCTGTCGTTCATTCAAACACTACCCACGTCACATAGCTGCAATCATTTATCACGGGTGTACAACCCTGTCTCTTTGTCGTTCATTCAAACACTACCCACGTCACATAGCTGTAATAATTTATCACGGGTGTACAACCCTGTCTCTTTGTCGTTCATTCAAACACTACCCACGTCACATAGCTGCAATCATTTATCACGGGTGTACAACCCTGTCTCTTTCTGTCGTTCATTCAAACACTACCCACGTCACATAGCTGTAATCATTTATCACGGGTGTACAACCCTGTCTCTTTCTGTCGTTCATTCAAACACTACCCACGTCACATAGCTGTAATCATTTATCACGGGTGTACAACCCTGTCTCTTTCTGTCGTTCATTCAAACACTACCCACGTCACATAGCTGTAATCATTTATCACGGGTGTACAACCCTGTCTCTCTGTCGTTCATTCAAACACTACCCACGTCACATAGCTGTAATCATTTATCACGGGTGTACAACCCTGTCTCTTTCTGTCGTTCATTCAAACACTACCCACGTCACATAGCTGTAATCATTTATCACGGGTGTACAACCCTGTCTCTTTCTGTCGTTCATTCAAACACTACCCACGTCACATAGCTGTAATCATTTATCACGGGTGTACAACCCTGTCTCTTTCTGTCGTTCATTCAAACACTACCCACGTCACATAGCTGCAATCATTTATCACGGGTGTACAACCCTGTCTCTTTGTCGTTCATTCAAACACTACCCACGTCACATAGCTGTAATAATTTATCACGGGTGTACAACCCTGTCTCTTTGTCGTTCATTCAAACACTACCCACGTCACATAGCTGTAATCATTTATCACGGGTGTACAACCCTGTCTCTTTCTGTCGTTCATTCAAACACTACCCACGTCACATAGCTGCAATCATTTATCACGGGTGTACAACCCTGTCTCTTTCTGACGTTCATTCAAACACTACCCATGTCACATAGCTGTAATCATTTATCACGGTTGTACAACCCTGTCTCTTTCTGACGTTCATTCAAACACTACCCACGTCACATAGCTGCAATCATTTATCACGGGTGTACAACCCTGTCTCTTTGTCGTTCATTCAAACACTACCCACGTCACATAGCTGCAATCATTTATCACGGGTGTACAACCCTGTCTCTTTGTCGTTCATTCAAACACTACCCACGTCACATAGCTGCAATCATTTATCACGGGTGTACAACCCTGTCTCTTTCTGTCGTTCATTCAAACACTACCCACGTCACATAGCTGTAATCATTTATCACGGGTGTACAACCCTGTCTCTTTCTGTCGTTCATTCAAACACTACCCACGTCACATAGCTGTAATCATTTATCACGGGTGTACAACCCTGTCTCTTTCTGTCGTTCATTCAAACACTACCCACGTCACATAGCTGTAATCATTTATCACGGGTGTACAACCCTGTCTCTCTGTCGTTCATTCAAACACTACCCACGTCACATAGCTGTAATCATTTATCACGGGTGTACAACCCTGTCTCTTTCTGTCGTTCATTCAAACACTACCCACGTCACATAGCTGTAATCATTTATCACGGGTGTACAACCCTGTCTCTTTCTGTCGTTCATTCAAACACTACCCACGTCACATAGCTGTAATCATTTATCACGGGTGTACAACCCTGTCTCTTTCTGTCGTTCATTCAAACACTACCCACGTCACATAGCTGCAATCATTTATCACGGGTGTACAACCAATGCGCTACATGCTTTTGTTAACATTTATTGCAGAGTAATTTCTCAGAAATTGGACCTAAGTGAGAGGAGCTTAGTCACTAATGGAACATCAGCCCCCACACCCCCTACTCCTTCCCCACTCCATCTCCAGCCCTGCAACCATCTCAAAAGAAACCACGGCTTTAAAGTAAAACACTGATGGAGAGAAACAGACCATTTATTATAACGGAACAGGACTTAACAAATGTATTGTTCGGGGGAAAGAAACAGGCTGTGCTGGTTTGGAGAGGAGTTCTGGATGGATGGGTCCTCTCTGGGCTAGAATGTATCAGTCTGGCCCCTCCAGTGAGAATGCATAATGCATGTACTTAAATACCCTCTGACATTTGAGGAACATTATTATACTCCTCAAGCCAGGAAAGAGATTACCAATCTTTTTTTTTTTTTTTTTACAATCACACAGACATGTTCAGATTTCCAGTTAACACATGCACACACACGTTCGCACGTACGTACAGTACACGATGGTGCTGTTGTGATGATGGATAGAGAAAGGAGAACAGCCCCCAGCTTGAGAGATGATTCCGTATTCATGAGGGGTTAAATAAATCCCAAATGAAGGTGACAACTGGCAGCCCACCACTAGTTCAGACCCTGCTCTGCTTTGAGTGGCCATTGTAGCTAGCTACAACCACACTGGTGGCCGTCTGTCCCACACAATCTCCCATTTGCTGGCACCCTGCCAGCCACATTGAATTCACGTCTCCATTTGGGACTGCTAAAAAAGGCAAGGCAGCCCAAGTGGACGAGTTGCAGCCAATGGCAGCTGACCTCCCTCTCTGACCTGTCCACTTGCTCGCTGTAAAATAAAAAGAGGGGGTGACACGTAGCAGCCCTGCCCCCCCCTCTCTGTTTCTGACTCCCCCTCCCCCTCTGGCAGAGAGACACACTGCTCTCCCCCCCCCCCCCCCCACAGACTCTCTCTCCCCCTCTCTGTTTCTGACTCCCCCTCCCCCTCTGGCAGAGCGACACACTGCTCTCACCCCCCCCCCCCCCCAACAGACTCTCTCTCCCCCTCTCTGTTTCTGACTCCCCCTCTGGCAGAGAGACACATTGCTCTCACCCCCCCCCCCCACAGACTCTCTCTCCCCCTCTCTGTTTCTGACTCCCCCTCCCCCTCTGGCAGAGCGACACACTGCTCTCACCCCCCCCCCCCCCCCCCCACCCCCACCCCACAGACTCTCTCCCCCTCTCTATTTCTGACTCCCCCTCTGGCAGAGAGACACATTGCTCTCACCCCCCCCCCACACTCTCTCTCCCCCTCTCTGTTTCTGACTCCCCCTCTCCCTTTCACCAGACACCCTATTAAGGAGTAACCTTGTGATAAGACTATCAGAGTAAATTTACTTTCCATCAGCTCAATGACACTCCCTTGTCCCAGGATAATTCAGCCTCCTGCAGCCAGAGACACAGTACAGCGGGAGGAGAGCAGAAATAGGTAACTACGTTGGCCTACAGGGCAGAGTGATACCGACAATTGTTCACTTTAAAATGTATGTCAAACTAAAAATATATAATTGCTAACGACTTGTGCAGTCGTTCTGTTACCAAACCGTTCAAGTAAATATGTTTTGGTAAAATTTTCTGTGGAAAATCTTTAAAATAAGTAATTGTGCATAGGGTTGTATGGTTTGTTTAACTGTGAAATCATTGGATTTTGTTTGAAATACATTTTAAAGTGAAAATTCTGAGTCTCAGTGTCACCATTACCTTAGAATGACCCTAAAGCAGTTTTCCATTGACTAGAATATTACAACAGAGATGATTCATTACTATGGGGACTAAAAGAGAAAATTAAGCTTTGAATGATTTGAATAATGAGAACATTATGATTCAATAAACTTCAGTCATCTCTGAGGGGGAATTATCTCTGGGAAAGTTGGGGAAATATGTACAGCTGAATTAAATTGATCTATCTATAAAAACAAACATGTTAAATCCTAGTTGGCATTATGTGGCCTTGTGTTGACAGTGTGGGAGTAGAATGCAACAATGGTGATGAGGAAATAACCCTAGTGACAGCTCCAGCTCCAGCAGTAATAGCAGCCAGGCAGAGAGACGGGGGGCATGTTGTTACTAGGATGCAACCCTTACACACAGATCTAGGGTCAGCTTACCCAAATCCTAACCTTACAGTGCCTTCAGAAAGTATTGAAACCCCCTTGACTTATTCCACAGTTTGTTGTGTTTTGGCCTGAATAGAAAATTGATTAAATATGTTTATTTTCTCACCCATCTACAGTGCATTCGGAAAGTATTCAGACCCCTTTTTCCACATTGTGTTACGTTACAGCCTTATTCTACATGAAAAATGGGTTAAAAAAATAAATGTTTTACTCAATCTTTACAAAATACCCCATAATGACAAAGCAAAAAACTGTTTTATTTTTGCAAGTGTATTAAAAATAAAAAACTGAAATATTACATTTACATAAGTATTCAGACCCTTTACTCAGTACTTTGTTGAAGCACCTTTGGCAGCAATTACAGCCTTGAGTTTTCTTGGATATGGCGCTACAAGGTTGGCACACCTGTATTTGGGGAGTTTCTCCCCTTCTTCTCTGCAAATCCTCTCAAGCTCTGCCAGGTTGGATGGGGAGCATCGCTTCACAGCTATTTTCAGATGTTTGATCGGGTTCAAGTTCATTCAGAGACTTGTCCCGAAGCCACTCCTGTGTTGTCTTTGCTGTGTGCTTAGGGTCATTGTCCTGTTGGAAGGTGAACCTTCGTCCCAGTCTGAGGTCCTGAGCAGGTTTTCATCAAGGATCTCTTTGTATATTGCTCCGTTCATCTTTCCCTCCATCCTGACTAGTCTCCCAGTCCCTGGCGCTGAATAACATCCCCATAGCATGATGCTGCCACCACCATGCTTCACCGTAGGGATGGTGCCAGGTTTCTTCCAGACGTGACTTCAAGCGTTCAATTTTGGTTTCATCAGACCAGAGAATCTTGTTTCTCATGGTCAGAGTCCTTTAGGTGCCATTTGGCAAACTCCAAGCGGGCTGTCATGTGCCTTTTACTGAAGAGTGGCTTCCGTCTGGCCACTCTACCAAAAATGCCTGATTGGTGGAGTGCTGCAGAGATGGTTGTCCTTTTGGAAGGTTCTCCCATCTCCACAGAGGAACTCTGGTTTTTGGTCACCTCCCTGACCAAGGCCCTTCTTCCCCGATTGCTCAGTTTGGCCAGCTCTAGGAAGAGCCTTGGTGGTTGTAAACTTCTTCAATTTAAGAATGATGGAAGCCACGGTGTTCTTGGGGACCTTCAATGCTGCAGAAAGGTTTTTGGTACCCTTCCCCAGATCTGTGCCTCAACACAATCCTGTCTCGGTGCTCTATGGACAATTCCTTCGACCTCATGGCATGGTTTTTGCTTGGACATGCACTGTCAATTGTGGGACCTTATAAAAACAAGTGTGTGCCTTTCCAGATCATGTCCAATCAATTGAATTTAATCACAGGTGGACTTCAATCAAGTTGTAGAAACTTCTCTAGGATGATCAATGGAAACAGGATGCACCAGAGCTCAATTTAGAGTCTCATAGCAAAGGGTCTGAACAGTCATACAGGTATCAGTTTGATTTAATACATTTGCAAAAATAGCTAAAAACCTGTTTTCACTTTGCCATTATGGGGTATTGTGTGTAGATTGAAGACGTAAAACATTGATTTAATCCATTTTAAAATAAGACTAACGTAACAAAATGTGGAAAAGGTCAAGGGATCTGGATATTTTCAGAATGTACTGTACACACAAAGTGAAAACATGTTTAGAATGTTTTTCAAATGTATTGAAAATGAATTTCAATAAATAAATATTCACACCCCTTTGCTATGACACTCCAAATTGAGCTCAGGTGCATCCAATGTCCATTGATCATCCTTGAGATGTCACTACAACCTGATTGGAGTCCACCTGTGGCCAGTTCAATTGTTTGGAAATGATTTAGAAAGAAACAAGGTCCCACAGTTAACAGTGCATGTCAGAGCAGAAACCAGAAAAGTCCAAGGAACTGTCCGTAAATCTCAGAGAATTGTGATGAGGCATATATCTGGGGAAGGGTATAAAACGATTTCTAGAGTGTTGAAAGTTTCCAAGAGCACAGTGGTCTCCATCATTAGGAAATTGAAAAAATATGGAACTATGCCAGACACTCCCTAGAGCTGGCCATCCGACCAAATGGGCAAGAAGGACCTTGGTCAGGTAGGTGACCAAGAACCCTATGACCACTCTGACAGAACTACAGAGTTCCTTGGCTGAAATAGGAGAACCTGCCTGAAGAACAACAGTCTCCACAGCACTTCACCAATCTAGGCTTCATGGGAGAGTGGCCAGACGGAAGCCACTCCTGAGAACAAGGCAAAAGACACCTGGAGTTTGCAAAAAGGCACGTGAAAGACAGATCAAAAGGAAAACGATTCTGTGGTCTGAGGAGACAAAAATTGTACTCTTTGGCCTAAATACAAAGTGCACAGCTCATCACCCATCTAACACCATCCCTACCGTGAAGCATGGCGGTGGCAGCATCATGCTACGGGGATGCTTTTCAGCAGCAGGGACTTGGAGACTGGTAAGGATAGAGGGAACAATGAAAGGAGCCAAATACAGGCAAACCCTTGATGAGAACCTGTTTCAGAGTGCAAACGACCTTAGACTGGGGGCGAAGATTTACGTGCCAACAGGACAATGACACCAAGCATACAGCCAAAGCAATGCTGGAAAGGCTTCAGAACAAGAATGTGAAAGTCATTGAGTGGCCCAGTCAAAGCCTAGACTTAAATCCCATTAAATCCTTGGAAAGACTTGAAGATTGCTGTTCACCGCCACTCCCCATCTAACTTAACAGAGTTTGAGAAAATATGCAAGGAAGAATGGGAGAAAATCCCCAAATCCATATGTGCAAAGCTGATAGACATACCCAAGATGACAAAGCTGTAATTGCCGCCAAAAGCTGCTTCTACAAAGTATTAACTCAGGGGTGTGAATACGTATGTAAATTAGATATTTATTTATTTAATTTTCAATAAAACTTTGTCATTATGGGGTATTGTGTGTAGATGGGTGAGAAAAATCTTCTTTAATCCATTTTGAACTCTGTAACAACAAAATGTGGAATAAGTCAAGGGGTATGAATATTTTCTGAAGGCAATGGAAGTGTTATGGAGACAAACAACACTTGCCTTAGATCAGCGTCTTGTTTTCTCAGTGTCTTGGGTAACTTACTTCATCCCACTAACAGACGGGAACAGAGAAATACAAAAAAAAAGCTAAAGGATCCAGAAGTGACAGAGATGCAGAGAAGACCTATTGAAGAATCCTGACGTAGAGCAGTACACACATCTTTAGGCTACAGGTTTCCAAATGTCACATGATGCTCAACTGCATCTTGTCACATGGTTGCTACGGACCCAAATCTTCGCTTCACCTAGCCTTGCATCTGGCCCTCCCCTCATCTCATCTCCCCCCTCTCCTTACACCAACCAGACCAAAAGGTGAAATGTTTAGACTAGCTTCTAGAGTATGTATGATATCCAGACTTAAAGGAAGCATAAAGCAGCCTTTAAAACAAAATGGTCATCATGGCCTTAGTAACCATCTACCAGGGTCTAACTATACTAGCGTTGATCCCCACGTATTAAAGTTGCATGGACTTTACAATAACAAATCCTACTCAAGTCTCTCGCTCTCCCTCCCTCCAAAGACGGCAGCAGCTTATAAGGAATGTGAGGGGCCTTAGCCAAGAGAGCAGGCAGGGAAACCATACCATATATGGACATGGAAGCAGAATAACATTTGTATCAATGAGTGAAGCAGGCAATAGGTGGTGTGTTTCATGATTAACGACTCATGGTGTAATTGAAGTAACATACAGTACAGGAACTCAAGTCCTTTTGTTCCCCCGATCTAGAACACCTCACAATCAAATGCCGACCGTATTATCTCCCAAGGGAATTCTCCTCCGTCATTGCCACAGTGACCCTCAACGACCCTCAAAGAACTTCACTGGACTTTATGCAAACTGGAAACCACATATCCTGAGGCTGTATTTATTGTAGCTGGGGATTTTAACAAAGCAAATTTGAGGACTAGGATGCCAAAGTTCAATCAACATATCGACTATAGAACTTGCGTCGCAAAACCTCTCAACCACTGCTATTCAAGCTTCCGGAATGGTTACAATGCCCTCCCCTGCCCCCTTTTTGGCAAATCAGACCACGACTCCATCTTGCTCCTCCCCTCCTATAGGCAGAAACTCAAACAGGAAGTAACCGTAATAAGGACTAATCAACGCTGGTCTGACCAATCGGAATCCACGCTCCAGGATTGTTTTGATCACGTGAACTGGGATATGTTCCGGGTATCTTCAGTAAATAATTTAGACGTGTGACCGAATTTATAAAGAAAGAGCATAGGAGATGTAGTACCCACTGTGACTATTAAAATCTACCCAGAAACCGTGGATAGATGGTAGCATTACCACGGAACTGAAAGCACGAACCACCGCCTTTAACCATGGCAAGGTAACTGGGAATATGGAAGAATATAAACAGTATAGTTATTCCCTCGACAAATCAAACAAGCTAAACATCAGTATAGAGACAAAGTGGAGTCACAATTCAACGGCTCAGACACGAGACGTATGTGGCAGGAACTACAGAAAACCACGGATTATAAAAGGAAAAACAACCACGTTGCCGAGATCGACGTCGTGAGTAAAACATTTAAATATGTTAACCCTCGCAAGGCTGCCGGCCCAGACGGCATCCCTAGCCACATGTGCAGACCAGCTGGCTGGTGTGTTTACAAGCATATTCAATCTATCCCCATCCCTGTCTGCTGTCCCCACATGCTTCAAGATGGCCACCATTGTTCCTGTACCCAAGAAAGCAAAGGTAACTGAAATAAATGACTATCGCCCCGTAGCATCACCTCTGTCATCATGAAGTGCTTTGAGAGACTAGTATAGGATCATATCACCTCCACCTTACCTGCCACCCTAGACCCACTTCAATTTGCTTACCGTCCTAATAGATCCACAGATGATGCAATCGCCATCACTCTACACCCTGTCCTGTCCCATCTGGATAAGAGGCATACCTATGTAAGAATGCTGTTCATTGACTATAGCTCAGCATTCAACACCATAGTACCCTCCAAGCTCATCATTAAGCTCAAGGCCCTGGGTCTAAACCCCACCCTGTGCAACTGGATCCTGGACTTCCTGACAGGTTACCCCCAGGTGGTGAAGGTAGGAAACAACACCTCCACTTCGCTGATCCTCAACACTGGGTCCCCACATCAGCCCACTCCTGTACTCCCTGTTCACCCATGACTGCGTGACCAAGTACGCCTCCAACTCAATCATCAAGTTTGCAGACGACACAACAGTAGTAGGCTTGATTACCAACAACGATGAGACAGCCTACAGGGAGGAGGTGAGGGCTCTGGGAGTGTGGTGCCAGGAAAACAACCTCTCACTCAACGTCAAAAAAACAAAAAGGAGATGATCGTGGACTTCAGGAAACAGCAGAAGGTGCACCCCCCTATCCACATCGATGGGACCGCGGTGGAGAAGGTGGAAAACTTCAAGTTCCTTGGCAAACACATCACTGATAAACTGAAATGGACCATCCAAAAAGACAGTGTGGTGAAGAAGGCACAACACAGCCTATGCCTGTTAACCCCGCTATCATCCAGAAGGCGAGGTCAGTACAGGTGCATCAAAGCTGGGACCGAGAGACTGAAAAACAGCTTCTATCTCAAGGCCATCAGACAGTTAAACAGCCATCACTAGCACATTAGAGGCTGCTGCCTAAAGGCACAGACTAGAAATCACTGGTCACTTTAATAATGTTTACATATCGGGCATCACTCATCTCATATGTATATACTGTATTATATACTATCCTTCGGTATCTCAGTCATTTAATAATGTTTAAATATATTGCGTTCCCATCTCATTTGTACTGTATTCAATACCATTTTACTGTATCTTAGTCCATGCCGCTCGTCCATATGTATATAGTCCTAATTAATTCCTTACTTAGATGTGTGTGTATTGGGTATATGTTGTGTAACTGTTAGATATTACTGCACTGTCGGAACTAGAAGCACAAGCATTAACGTGTATGTGATCAATAACATTTTATTTGAAGTGAGTGACTTAACAACCCAAAGGTCGATCACCCTCAAGGTAGACAGCACGTATCTATAACGGTCTTGTGAAAACGTGAAATGATCACATAGGGATGGATGTGTTCCTCTTCAAAAGGAGTGTACTTAAATCACGTCTACAGCATGGAAATCCTGGCAGCTAGCACGTGACTGTGTGAAGAACCGCAGCAAGGTGTTCCATTGGGTAATGAAGACCATTCAACTATAAATAAGCTTTGGAACATTGCAATCTCCCTCCACATCACAAAGCCTACTATTTTTTTAGAACAGTATCAGGCAAAACACTGCACTGAAATATAACAAATAACCACAACAGGCGATATGCTTCTGCTTATAAAAAACCCAGACCTGCCTTGATCTACAGGTTTATAGGCAGGGATTTGGAGACTTTTCTGTGCCAAGGTTCAGCGAGGTAGAGAGAAGATAACTTCTAACCCATCCTGTTGAGTGGTTTCGTGTTCCACTACTTGGTCCGTCTTTACACCTCTGCTTCCTGCCACAAGAGAATTAACCAGGCTGTTTGAGCCAATTAAAGATTATTTAGTAGACAATCAAACCAAAACGCGAGCAACACGCCAAAAGAGGTCGCCTCGAGTTTAATAGACACGGAGGTTTAAGCATACCGGTAATCTGAGTTTCCATAACATTATATGAATCTGAAGAACTAGTCTAGTTCTCCTCTGCTGTGCTTGGCTGGAATATTCTGGGGGGATTTGACTGAGCATCTAGTAGTAGCGCTCTGGTGCTTTATGTTTTAAAAGAGTGACACATCCTATCAAAATCCGTCAGTTTCAGCTAGAGATCCGTCCATGTCGTCCTTCCACATCTGCGGTGGAAAGTGGCAGTTCTACAGCGTTAATGGTATTCTCCATGTTGCTCTTCGTCCCTCACAGGACCCGTCTGAAGGTAACCATACAAATCAATTAAAGTATGGAGGTAGTTTTGTGCCAACAAACATAAGAGGTTAAATAAGTCATGAGCTTTTTAACATCTACTAGATACAGACACTTCAAAATCTTATTCCTTATGATTTATTTGGCAATTTTTCCCTTTTATTCAACGTGTTTATTAGTAGTAACGTGTTTCTATTAGTAGTAACGTGTTTCTATTAGTAGTAACGTGTTTCTATTAGTAGTAAAGGCCAAATTCAATATTTTATCAACTTTTATACATTTTATTTATTTTTATACCATAAGGTGTCCTAACATTCTAAATCAAATAGATACATTATCCAGACCATCTTAAAACAAGTCCATATGTTAGTAGAATCTGTATTCCTTTCGCATCGAAACAGTCAACGGTTCACATTTTTTGGGGGGAAAAGCAATGCCGTTCTTTGTAAAGACTTGGGAACCGGCCAGCACTACAGTACAGGTAAACTGACGAGCAGAACATGCAGATGTGATCCATTTCTGCTCTGGGTCGTATTCATTAGCAAACCGTTTTCCAACGGAAAACAACAATTGAGCGTTTCTTATTGGTCAAGTTCAGGTATTCCCTCCACGTTTCTGTCTGTTTTCTTATGGTCTCTCTAGACATCCGTACATAGTAGAACGTTAGAGGAACTACGTATTCCCTTGAGTAAAACACAAAATAGTAGCTAACAAGATGGAGATAAGGTTATTTTTAATGAGTGCATTTTGCAAGTGGCTAGTAGTTTGCATCAACTACCTTTCCTAAAACCACTGCAAAAGATTTTGCTTGCAAACTTTGGCTTCGTGATTTTTTGGGAGAGTTGTCGTTCTGAAGAGGACCCACATTTTCTTATTCGAAGTTGCCAAGAGTCATTGAAACCAAATCCTATTCACTAGGGGTGTAGCGGTACCTTGACTTATTCCACCTTCTGTTGTGTTCCCCCTGAATTAAATATTTTTAGCAAATGTATGGAAAATTAAATACAGAAATATCAAATTTACACAAGTATTCACACCCCTGAATCAATACATGCTAGAATCGCCGTTGGCAGTAATTACAGCTGTGAGTCTTTCTGGGTAAGTCTAAGAGTTTTGCACACCTGGATTGTACAATATTTGCAGATTATTATAAAAAAAATTCTTCAAGATCTGTCAAGTTGGTTTTTGATCATTGCTACACAGCCATTGCTAGACAGCTATAGATTTTCAAGGCAATTTAAGTCAAAACTGTAACTAGCCCACATTCAAATGTTGTCTTGGTAAGCAACTCAAGGCCAAAGTGTATATTTGGCCTTGAGTTTTAGGTGATTGTCCTGCTGAAAGGTGAATTTGTCTCCCAGTATCTATTAGAAAGCAGATTAACCCAAGTTTTCCTCTAGGAGTTTGCTTGTTCTTAGCTCTATTACATTTCTTTTCATCCTAAAAAAAACTCCCTAGTCCTTGCTGATGACAAGCATACCCATAACTTGATGCAGCCACCACCATGCTTGAAAATATCAAGAGTGGTACTAAGTGATGTGTTGTGTTTGATTTTCCTCAAACATAACGCTTTGTAAAGGACAAAGTTAATTCTCAAAGGGGTTGAATACTTACTGACTCAAGGCATTTCAACTTTTCATTTTTAATTAAATTTGTAAAATTTCTAAAAACATATTTCCACTTTGACATTATGGGGTATTGTATGCAGGCCAGTGACACACAATCTAAATTTAATCCATTTTAAATTCAGGCTCCGAATGAATATATAAAAATATTTATTTAAAAAATAAATAAAAAACACTAGGCCTAAAGGCTATGCCTACACTGCATTATATACCTCAAGAAAATCTGAGCTAAAAAATTAAATAAAAAAAAGTTAACAACTAAAACGTATGACGTTGTAATCAAAATTCTAATCTTAAATTGGCGCATTTCAAACTGTCCTTTAGTGAGCCACATCCGGGAATTAGTTCTGTACGATGGCGAGTAGCAGGGTCGAAAAACCAGGAGGATATTCCATATTTGTTTAAATATGGAATATTTAGGAATATTTTTGGTTTCCCAGTAGATTACAACGGCGATAGAGAGAGTATGCCGCCACTACTCAATGAGAATAGCCTATGCAACACCTCAAACATGTTGACACATTTACACCGGCGTCCCACCAGTATTCCTACCACGGGAACGAGACAAAAAATAAAACTTGGTCTACCCTCTGCATTCAAGCATTCTTATCTTAAATAAACAAAAAATTAAATTAACTACAGTAACCGCTATACCAAAACGTGACTCAAAAACATACTGAACCGTGGGTTTGGTGAACCGTTACACCACTACTAGTCATTGCTGTTGCCTAGGGTCAGGTTTACGAGACTAGTTTGGTGCCTAATGAATACAACCCTGGTCCTTGTGGTTAAGAGCAGCAGCAGAACTCACCTTGGTCTCCCCAAGGCTCTCTGACTCAGACACTTGGTAAGTAAGGTCTGTCTCCTCGAAGCCTGTGGCGCTCATACGCTGGTCAGTGGAGGGGTCGTTGCGGGGGGGCGAGTCCGGAGAGTTGAGGCACGTCTGGATGAGGGCTTTGCCCGTCTCACTGGTGATCATGGGCTGGAGCTTCCGCGTGGCAAATGTGTAGACATGGCCCGTCTCGCTGGCCACCAGTAGCAGGACCTGGGTTCCTGTCAATGTGGAGAGCTCATAGGCCTGCCATGGGGGAGGGAGATGACAATGTCAACATCCATATCAGCTTTAGAATCAGCATCAGTCTTGATGTCTAAATAAACAGGGTACGCTGACATTCCACCACATTCTTAATAACTACACTGAACAAAAATATAAAACGCAACATGTAAAGTGATGTTCCCATGTTTCATGAGCCGAAATAAAGAAATCCCAGAAAATGTTCCAGTCGGGAAGTATTCTGACCCCTTGACTTTTTCTACATTATGTTACATTACAGCCTTATTCTCAAATGGATTCAATACTTTTTCCCCCTAGGCAATCAAATCACACAATACCCCATAATGACAAAGCAAAAACAAGTTTAGAATTTTTTGCAAATGTATAATTTTTTTTTTTTTTTTTTTAAATGAAATACTTTATTTATGTAAGTATTCAGACCATTTGCTATGAGACTCTAAATTGAGCTCAGGTGCATCCTGTTTCCATTGATCATCCTTGAGATGTTTCTACAACTTGATTGGAGTCCACCTGTGGTAAATTCAATTGATTGGACATTTGGAAAAGGCACACACCTGTCTATAGAAAAGGTCCCCCAGTTGACAGTGCAAGTCAGTGCAAAAACCAAGCCATGAGGTCGAAGGAATTGTCTGTAGTCCTCAGAGACAGGATTGTGTCGAGGCACAGATCTGGGCAAGGGTACCAAAACATTTCTGCAGCAATGAAGGTCTTCAAGAACACAGTGACCTCATTCTTAAATGGAAGAAGTTTGAAACCAGCAAGACTCTTCCTCAAGCTGGCCGTCCGGCCAAACTGAGCAATTGGGGGAGAAGGGCCTTGGTCAGGGAGGTGAACAAGAACCCGATGGTCCCTCTGACAGAGCGCTAGAATTCCTGTGTGGAGATGGGAGAATCTTCCAGAAGGACAACCATCTCTGCAGCACTCCACCAATCAGACCTTTATGGTAGAGTGGCCAGATAGAAGTCACTCCTCAGTAAACAGCATGTGACAGCCTGCTTGGCTTGGAGTTTGCCAAAAGACACCTGAAGACCCACAGATCATGAGAAACAAGATTCTCTGCTCTGATGAAACCAAAATGTAACTCTTTGGTCTGAATACTAAGCGTCACATCTGGAGGAAACCTGACACCATCCCTACGGTGAAGCATGGTGGTGTTAGCATCATGCTGTGGGGATGTTTTTCAGTGGCAGTTGACTGGGAGACTAGTCAAGATCGAGGGAAAGATTAACAAAGCAAAGTACAGATCCTTGATAAAAACCTACTCTTCTGCAATAAACTGCCGCCAACATCATTTCAGAGAATTTGGCAGTACGTCCAACCGGACTCAAAACCACGTGTATCCACGCCAGCCCAGGACCTCCACATCCGGCTTTGGGACCTGCGGGATCGTCTGAGGAGGGTTTTGGGGGTATTTCCATCTGTAATAATGCCCTTTTGTGGAGAAAAACTCTTTCTGATTGGCTGGGCCTGGCCCCTGTGTAATGTGAAATCCATAGCTCAGGGCCTAATGAATTTATTTCAATTGACTGATTTCCTTAAATGAACTAACTTTGAAATTGTTGCATGTTGCGTTTATATTTTTGTTCAGTATAAACAAACGGTTTTAAAACAAGAGTAACACTTGATGAAATTAAACTAAACTCAAAGTCTTTTAATAGACGAGCAACGGCGCACATTTCAGCAAATAAAACGGCCGTTTCTAATAAGCGGCGGGTCTAAATTAATTGAGTGAAACCTTGAATTGTTTACGAGGTTTAAATGTTTTATTTCTTACATAAAATAATTCAGTATTGACTCAAAATATCATCCATTGTTATCGGCAGTAACAAACTACTAGCCATTGCCTGCTAACAGCTGAGAACTGCTAGCTAACTGGCAAGCACAAAAAGTCAACTTAAGGAGTACAGCCCCCTTTTCAAAATGGGAAAACAGAGTTCCCGATGGTGTTACCTACAGATGACGCGTTAAAACTGCAGCCAACTAGCAAAGAAACACACTCCAAGTCTAAAAATACCTCCCTGGTGACACCGTGTCCAAACCGCATGCGCCAGTCTGTGTGCCATCGCCAGCAAGTTGATTTTAGATAGATAGAGAGAGATAGAGATACTTTATTGATCCCCCGGGGGGAAAATTTCATAATTTATGCATGAACAACGGGAGCTGCTTAACAGGCGACCACTCAGGGCGGCGCCATGGTCAGACACCCCCAACACCAGACGTGATCACTGACACGCAGGTGGAAATATCAAAACAAACTCTGAACCAATTATATTCATTTGGGGACAGGTCAAAAAGCATTAAACCTTCATGGCAATTTTAGCTAGCTTGCTGTTGCTAGCTAATTTGTCCTATTTAGCTTGCTGCCGTTAGCTAATTTGTCCAGGGATATAAACATTGTTTATTTTACCTGAAATGCACAAAGTCCTCTACTCCGACAATGAATCCACAAATAAAACGGTCAACCGAATCATTTCTAGTCATCTCTCCTCCTTCAGGCTTCTTTTTCTCCTTTGGGACTTTATATGGCGATTGGCAACAAACTTTCATAATAACGTTCATTACCACAGCCGACCAGTTTCTTTCAATCACCCACGTGGGTATATGCTTCGAAAAACCAATGAGAAGATGGTACGTGGGTAAATGCTCCAAAAAGCCAATCAGAAAATGGCACGTGGGTAAATGCTCCAAAAAGCCAATCAGAAAATGGCACGTGAGTAAATGCTCCTAAAAGCCAATGAGGAGATGCAGTCACAAATAGAACCAACTTCTAATTTAGGGCCTGGCAATGCAAATGCTCGTTGGCGCGCGCGAGCAGTGTGGGTGCAATTATTGAATAACATGTACAGTGGGGGGGGAAAAAGTATTTAGTCAGCCACCAATTGTGCAAGTTCTCCCACTTAAAAAGATGAGAGAGGCCTGTAATTTTCATCATAGGTACACTTCCACTATGAGAGACAAAATAAGAAGAAAAAAAATCCAGAAAATCACATTGTAGGATTTTTAATGAATTTATTTGCAAATTATGGTGGAAAATAAGTATTTGGTCAATAACAAAAGTTTCTCAATACTTTGTTATATACCCTTTGTTGGCAATGACAGAGGTCAAACTGTTTTCTGTAAGTCTTCACACACTGTTGCTGGTATTTTGGCCCATTCCTCCATGCAGATCTCCTCTAGAGCAGTGATGTTGTTTCGGGGCTGTCGCTGGGCAACACGGACTTTCAACTCCCTCCAAAGATTTTCTATGGGGTTGAGATCTGGAGATCTAGGCCACTCCAGGACCTTGAAATGCTTCTTACGAAGCCACTCCGTTGCCCGGGCGGTGTGTTTGGGATCATTGTCATGCTGAAAGACCCAGCCACGTTTCATCTTCAATGCCCTTGCTGATGGAAGGAGGTTATCACTCAAAATCTCACGATACATGGCCCCATTCATTCTTTCCTTTACACAGATCAGTCGTCCTGGTCCCTTTGCAGAAAAACAGCCCCAAAGCATGATGTTTCCACCCCCATGCTTCACAGTAGGTATGGTGTTCTTTGGATGCAACTCAGCATTCTTTCTCCTCCAAACACGACGAGTTGAGTTTTTACCAAAACGTTCTATTTTGGTTTCATCTGACCATATGACATTCTCCCAATCCTCTTCTGGATCATCCAAATGCTCTCTAGCAAACTTCAGACGGGCCTGGACATGTACTGGCTTAAGCAGGGGGACACGTCTGGCACTGCAGGATTTGAGTCCCTGGCGGCGTAGTGTGTTACTGATGGTAGCCTTTGTTACTTTGGTCCCAGCTCTCTGCAGGTCATTCACTAGGTCCCCCCGTGTGGTTCTGGGATTTTTGCTCACCGTTCTTGTGATCATTTTGACCCCACGGGGTGAGATCTTGCGTGGAGCCCCAGATCGAGGGAGATTATCAGTGGTCTTGTATGTCTTCCATTTCCTAATAATTGCTCCCACAGTTGATTTCTTCACACCAAGCTGCTTAACTATTGCAGATTCAGTCTTCCCAGCCTGGTGCAGGTCTACAATTTTGTTTCTGGTGTCCTTTGACAGCTCTTTGGTCTTGGCCATAGTGGAGTTGAGTGTGACTGTTTGAGGTTGTGGACAGGTGTCTTTTATACTGATAACAAGTTCAAACAGGTGCCATTAATACAGGTAACGAGTGGAGGACAGAGGAGCATCTTAAAGAAGTTACAGGTCTGTGAGAGCCAGAAATCTTGCTTGTTTGTAGGTGACCAAATACTTATTTTTTGCAAATAAATTCATTAAAAATCCTACAATGTGATTTTCTGGATTTTTTTTCTCATTTTGTCTCTCATAGTTGAAGTGTACCTATGATGAAAATGACAGGCCTCTCTCATCTTTTTAAGTGGGAGAACTTGCACAATTGGTGGCTGACTAAATACTTTTTTGCCCCACTGTATGTGTACATTTATTTTGCAGTCAGCATGTGACGTATGGCACAAATGTAGCAAAAATAATATGAGATAAGGCTCCAAGAACAGTGTCTGTGATATAGTGATCCTAATGTTGTTCTTTGCAACAGGGGTCTTGGTTGTAAGGGAGATAAAGGGGATAATAACCATGTAGGTCTTAACGGAGTACATAAGCAATGAGGTGAAACATGAGAACATGTCATTCATTACAACAGACACACACAAAACACACCTTCAGTCATGTAGTGCCCCACTGCAAATACTGCACAGATTTTGGATCAGAATGCACTATTCTCACACACACACACACACACACACTTATTGTTGCACTTGAAGTGAACCTTGTGCGCTCACTGAGAGAGCCTGTTGATTTGTCAGTCAACGGTGCAGGATGCTTCTGGTGGAGAGAGAAAAGGAGGGATATGGAGAGTAGACACTACCATTACCTTAGTGAATACAATTTAAATATTGGCTGATGAATGATTTCATTGCTAGCCGCCGGGCATCATTGGGGCAGACATGCACAGTAAGAAGGAGGACTAGAAGATGGATGTCATACACAACCAACAATCGCTTCTTTGGTTAGGCCTACATCAAATAGCCAATGCGAAATCATAGGGTCTATACTGTTATTATAGTGCTGCATGATAAATCTATATCATAACAACTAAACGTATCAACCACAGCTTCTTTAAGTTAAATCCTCTTTCAAGGAACTTTCAGACGTCACAAGGCTTGGCGTTACTTTGTTCATTATTGGCCTCAATCATCTCATTTGCAGATATAAATGTACTTTATTCATTTTCATTTTCAGAATGATGTAGTTATCAAGCTGTGCTCTTGGAAGTTGTTTATACCCTGGAGATACTTATCTAAATTGTTTTTTTGCTGTAAAGAAATGCAACGTCCAACACCGTGTCCATCACACTTGCCAGTCCAGCGGTGCAGGCTCCACCTCTAGAGCTGCGGTGTCTGATAAACTAATAAAAAGCAGAGACTGCAAGACTCTGGAGACGTATGGGAACGATGTATACTGTACCCCATGTGTATGTGCATATTGTGTATGCTTTGTCTGTAAGTGAGAGACCTAACAGCATGCCCCAGGAGAGCAGACCCCAGATGGAAGAGGCAATCCACACAGCCAGGGTATTCATGCACATGTAAGCTCTGGCCTTACATGTAAAGCTATAAGGCATTAGATACCAGGGTACCTGTAGTCTCTAGCACAGATGCAGTGCCTTAGACCGCTGCGGCACTTGGGAGCCCAGAGAACAGTCGATGACTAGGATGGCTGTAGTCTTTGGCCATTTTTAGGGCCTTCCTCTGACACCGCCTGGTATAGACGTTTGGATGGCAGGAAGCTTGGCCCCAGTGATGTAATGGGCCATACACACTACCCTCTGTAGAGGCTTGCGGATGGAGGCAAAGCAGTTGCCATACCAGGCTGTGATGCAACCAGTCAGGATGTTCTCAAATGGTGCAGCTGTAGAATTTTGAGGATCTGAGGACCCATGTCAAATCATTTTTAAGTCTCCTATTCCCCTCAGGCGTTGTCCTGCCCTCTTCATGACTGACTTGGTGTGTTTGGACCATGATAGTTTGCTGGTGATGTGGACACGTTGAGGGAGAGGTTGTTGTCCTGGTACCACAATGCAAGGTCTCTGACCTCCACCCTATAGGCTGTCTCATTGTTGTCAGTGATCAGGCCTACCAATGTGTCGTCGGCAAACTTAATGATGGTGTTGGAGTCATGTTTGGCCATGCAGTAGTGGGTGAACAGGGAGTACTGGAGGGGACTAAGCACGCACCCCAGAGAGGCCCCAGTGTTGAGGATCACCGTGGCAGATGTGTTGTTGCCTACTCTTACCACCTGGGGGGCGGCCCGTCAGGAAGTCCAGGATCCAGATGCAGAGTTCGTTAGCTTAGTGATGAGCTTTGAGGGCACTATGGTGTTGAATGCTGATCTGTAGTCAATGAACAGCATTCTCACATAGGTGTTCCTTTTGTCCAGATGGGAAATGGCAGTGTGGAGTGTGATTGGTGTTGATGTGAGCCAAGACCAGCCTTTCAAAGACCTTCATGGCTACAGACGTGAGTGCTACGGGTCTGTAGTCATTTAGGCAGGTAACCTTGTTGTTCTTGGGCACAGGGACTATGGTGGTCTGCTTGAAACACGTAGGTATTTTAGACTCGGCCAGGGACAGGTTGAAAATGTCAGTGAAGACACTTGCCAGTTGGTCAGCACATGCTCAGAGTACACGTCTTGGTAAAACGTCGGTCCTTGTGAATGTTGACCTGTTTGAAGGTCTTACTCACATTGGCTACGGCGAGCATGATCACACAATCGTCCGGAAAAGCTGATGCTCTCATGCATGCTTCAGTGTTGCTTGCCTCGAAGCGCACATAGAAGTCGTTTAGCTCATCTGGTAGGCTTGTGTCACTGGGCAGCTCGCAGCTGGGCTTCCCTTTGTAGTCCGTAATAGTTTGCAAGCCCTGCCACATCCGACGAGTGTCGGAGCCGGTGCAGTAGGATTCAAGATTAGTCCTGTATCTACACTTTGCCTGTTTGATGGTTCGTCTGAGGGCGTAGCGGGATTTCATATAAACGTCAGGTTAGAGTCCTGCTCCTTGAAAGCGGCAGCTCTACCCTTTAGCTCAGTGCGGATGTTTCCTGTAATCCATGGCTTCTGGTTGGGGTATGTACGTACTGTCACTGTGGGGACAACAACATCGATGCACTTATGGATGAAGCCGGTAACTGATCTGGTATACTCATGAATGCCATCGGATTAATCCCGGAACATACAGTTCATTCGGAAAGTCAGAGCCCTTGACTTTTTCCATTGTTACATTACAGCCTTATTCTAAAATGTATAAAATAAATCAATCTACACATAATATCCCATAATGACAAAAAACTATTTTTTACAAATGTATTAAAATAAAAATAAAACAGAAATACCTTATTTACAAAAGTATTCAGACCCTTTGCTATGAGACTCAATTTAACTCAGGTGCATTCTGTTTCCATTGATCATCCTTGAGATGGTTCTACAACTTGGAATCCACCGGTGGTAAATCCAATTGATTGGACATGATTTGGAAAGGCACACACCTGTCTATATAAGGTCCCACAGTTGACAGTGCATATCAGAGCAAAAACCAAGCTATTGAGTCTAAGGAATTGTCTTTAAGAGCTCCGAGATAGGAATATGTCGAAGGGTACCAAAAAAGGTCTGCAGCATTCAAAGTCTTCACAGTGGCCTCCTAGAGCTGGCCGCCTAAAAAGGACAAGATTCTCTGGTCTGATGAAACTGAGATTTAACTATTTGGCCTGAATGCCAAGCATTACGTCTGGAGAACACAGTAGGGTGACAGGTTAAGCATGGTGGTGGTAGCATAATGCTGTGGGGATGTTTTTCAGCGGCAGGGACTGGGAGACTAGTCAGGATCGAGGGAAAGATTAATAGAGCAAAGTACAGAGAGATCCTTGATAAAAACCTGCTCCAGAGCCTGGACTTGAACCCGATCTAACATCTCTGGAGAGACCTGAAAATACGCTCCCCATTCAACCTGACAGAGCTTATCTGCAGAGAAGAATGGAAGAAACTCCCCAAATACAGGTGTACCAAGCTTGTAATGTCATACCCAAGAAGACTCAAGGCTGAAATCGCTGGCAAAGGTGCTTCAAAAAAGTACTGAGTAAAGGGTCTGAAAACGTACAGTGGGGAGAACAAGTATTTGATACACTGCCGATTTTGCAGGTTTTCCTACTTACAAAGCATGTAGAAGTCTGTAATTTTTTATCATAGGTACTCTTCAACTGTGAGTGACGGAATCTAAAACAAAAATCCAGAAAATCACATTGTATGATTTAAGTAATTAATTTGCATTTTATTGCATGACATAAGTATTTGATACATCAAAAAAGCAGAACTTAATATTTGGTACAGAAACCTTGGTTTGCAATTACAGAGATCATACGTTTCCTGTAGTTCTTGACCAGGTTTGCACACACTGCAGCAGGGATTTTGGCCCACTCCTCCATACAGACCTTCTCCAGATCCTTCAGGTTTCGGGGCTGTCGCTGGGCAATACGGACTTTCAGCTCCCTCCAAAGATTTTCTATTGGGTTCAGGTCTGGAGACTGGCTAGGCCACTCCAGGACCTTGAGATGCTTCTTACGGAGCCACTC
Source organism: Thymallus thymallus (assembly GCA_023634145.1). Classification (NCBI taxonomy): domain Eukaryota; kingdom Metazoa; phylum Chordata; class Actinopteri; order Salmoniformes; family Salmonidae; genus Thymallus; species Thymallus thymallus. Next base: position 30,614,081 of record CM042389.1, on the reverse strand, counting down.
CTTAGTTGCCCTGGCTGTGTGTTTCGGGTCGTTGTCATGCTGGAAGACCCAGCCACGACCCATCTTCAATGCTCTTACTGAGGGAAGGAGGTTGTTGGCCAAGATCTTGCGATACATGGCCCCATCCATCCTCCCCTCAATACGGTGCAGTCGTCCTGTCCCCTTTGCAGAAAAGCATCCCCAAAGAATGATGTTTCCACCTCCATGCTTCACGGTTGGGATGGTGTTCTTGGGGTTGTACTCATCCTTCTTCTTCCTCCTCCAAACACGGTGAGTGGAGTTTAGACCAAAAAGCTCTATTTTTGTCTCATCAGACCACATGACCTTCTCCCATTCCTCCTCTGGATCATCCAGATGGTCATTGGCAAACTTCAGACGGGCCTGGACATGCGCTGGCTTGAGCAGGCGGACCTTGCATGCGCTACAGGATTTTAATCCATGACGGCAGTGTGTTACTAATGGTTTTATTAAATTAATTATTTAAAAATCATACAATGTGATTTTCTGGATTTTTGTTTCAGATTCTGTCTCTCACAGTTGAAGTGTACCTATGATAAAAATTACAGACCTCTACATGCTTTGTAAGTAGGAAAACCTGCAAAATCGGCAGTGTATCAAATACTTGTTCTCCCCACTGTATGTAAATGTGGTATTTCCGAATGCACTGTATTCTAGTCTGTGCAGCAAAACAGTCCTGTAGCTTAGCATCTGCGTCATCTGACCACTTCTGTATTGAGCGAGTCACTGGTACTTCCTGATTTAGTTTTTGCTTAGAATCAGGAGTATAGAATTATGGTCAGATTTGCCAAATGGAGGGCGAGAGAGCGCTTTGTATGCATCTCTGTGTGTTGAGTAAATGCTATGCTTTTCAGCGGCAGTAACTGGGAGACTGGTAAGGATAGACGGAACAATGAATGGAACCAAATACAGGCAAATCCTTGAAGAGAACCTGCTTCAGAGTGCAAACAACCTTAGACTGGTGGTGAAGATTTACGTTCAAACTGGACAATGACCCCAAGCATACAGCCAAAGAAACACTGGTTTCAGAACAAGAATGTGAAAGTCCTTGAGTGACACAGCCAAAGGGCAGACTTGAATATCATTAAATCTGGTGAATCTGTTCACCACCACTGTATCACATCCAGCCGTGATTGGGAGTCCCCATATGGCGGCGCACAATTGGCCAAGTATTGTCCAGGTTTGGCCATCATTGTAAATAAGAATATGTTCTTAACTGGACTTGCCTAGTTAAATAAAAAAGGACACACACACACACACACAGTTGAAGTCAGAAGTTTACATACACCTTAGCCAAATACATTTAAACTCAGTTTTTCACAATTCCTGATATTTAATCCTAGTAAAAATTCCCTGTCTTAGGTCAGTTAGGATCACCACTTTATTTTAAGAATGTGAAATGTCAGAATAATAGTAGAGAGAATGATTTATTTCAGCTTTTATTTCTTTCATCACATTCCCAGTGGGTCAGAAGTTTACATACACTCAATTAGTATTTGGTAGAATTGCCTTTAAATTGTTTAACTTGGTTCAAACGTTTCAGGTAGCCTTTCACAAGCTTCCCACAATAAGTTGGGTGAATTTTGGCCCATTCCTCCTGACAGAACTGGTGTAACTGAGTCAGGTTTGTAGGCCTCCTTGCACGTACACGCTTTTCAGTTCTGCCCACAAATGTTCTATAGGATTGAAGTCAGGGCTTTGTGACGGCCACTTCAATACCTTGACTTTGTTGTCCTTAAGCCATTTTGCCACAACTTTGGAAGTATGCTTGGGGTCATTGTCCATTTTTGGAAGACCCATTTGCGACCAAGCTTTAACTTCCTGACTGATGTCTTGAGATGTTGCTTCAATATGTCCACATAATTCTCCTTCCTCATGATGCCATCTAATTTGTGAAGTGCACCAGTCCCAAGGATGAACCGGACTTGTGGAGGTCTGCAATTTATTTGTAGGCCTTAGCTGATTTCTTTTGATTTTCCCATGATGTCGAGCAAAGAGGCACTGAGTTTGAAGGTAGTCCTTGAAATACATCCACAGGTACACCTCCAATTGACTCAAATTATGTCAATTAGCCTATCAGAAGCTTCTAAAGCCATGACAATTTTCTGGAATTTTCCAAGCTGTTTAAAGGCACAGTCAACTTAGTGTATGTAAACTTCTGACCCACTGGAATTGTGAAATAGTCAATTCTAAGTGAAATAATCTGTCTGTAAACAATTGTTGGAAGAATTACTTGTGTCATGCACAAAGTTGATGTCCTAACAGACTTGCCAAAACTATAGTTTGTTAACATGAAATCTGTGGAGTGGTTGAAAAATGAGTTTTAATGACTTCAACCTTAGTGTATGTAATCTTCCGACTTCAACTGTATATAAAAAAATAAACTGTCATAACCCGACTCAAGGCACAGAACAATCAGGCTCCCAGTTTCCATGACAACAGTGGGGGATGCCAAAGGGAAGCAGGGACTTGTTCATCAGTCAGAACTCAACCTTTTTACAAAGATCAAACAACGCAAAGAGTGGAATTGCAATTATTTTGGTGAAACAATCCAAAAAGACTACGTTTGTATGCACTGTAGCAGTTCTTCAACTTATCTTTTGTAAGAGAGATAGCAGATGCCTCTTGGCTCGACAAAGTGCTAATCTGCTTCAGACGTATCGTAATGTTTGCATTGATCTCGGATAGCCTACATTCCATGTGCATGCTTGGATACTAGAGCCTTCTACGTAGTATAACTGATGACTCATTATGAATCCACTGAATCAGTGGCTTGTCCAGAACATTTTGATTGGGATGGTCAAGGTGGGGCACAGACAAGGGTTTAATATTTTCCTGGTATTGTAGAAAATGTTCCATTCCAAGAATAAAAATAAAATGTATCCCGCCAAAAGAGGACTATAAATAGGCCTGTGTCTGGATTCGATTAGATGTTTGATCAAAAATGTAAGCCTGATACTACTTGAGCCTGATGTGCCATACATGAAATACATTTTATGAGCCCTACATTAAAGATATTTAATGACCCCAAGCCCAAAAAAACCCCAAATGATTGTGCCGTTATCTAATACACATGGCTTATGATATAGGCTACTACACATTACTCACAACAGAAAAACAGAAAAGCCCATAGATGTAGCTACCTACAGTGCATTGTTGAAGCACCTTTGGCAGTGATTACAGCCTCAAGTATTCTTGGGTATGATGCTACAAGCTTGGTACACCTGTATTTAGGGAGTTTCTCATATTCTTCTATGCAAATCCTTTTAATCTCTGTCAGGTTGGATGGGGAGCGTCGCTGCACAGCTATTTTCAGGTCTCTCCATAGATGTTCAAATCGGGTTCTCTATTCTCTGTCAGTGACCATCGGGTTGTTGTTCACCTCCCTGACCAAGGCCCTTCTCCCCCGATTTCTCAGTATGGCCGGGCGGCCAGCTCTAGGAAGAGTCTTGGTGGTTCCAATCTGCTTCCATTTAAGAAGACCACTGTGTTCTTGGGGACCTTCAATGCCAGATCTGTGCCTCTGTCTCGGAGCTCTACGGATAATTCCTTCGACCTCATGGCTTGGTTTTTGCTCTGACATGCACTGTCAAATGTGGGACCTTATATAGGCAGGTGTGTGCCTTTCCAAATCATGTCTAATCAATTGAATTTACCACAGGTGGACTCCAATCAAGTTGTAGAAACTTCTCTAGGATGATCAATGGAAACAGGATGCACCTGAGCTCAATTTAGAGTCTCATAGCAAATGGTCTGAATACTTATGTAAATAAGGTACGTGTTTGTTATTTATAATAAATGTTTTCTTTGTCTTTATGGGGTATTGCGTGTAGATTGATGAGGAATAGAAATAATTAATACATTTTAGAATAAGGCGTTAAAAATGGGAAGAGGTCTGAATACTTTCCGAATGCACTTTATCTGATGCTGTCTGGCCAAATAGAATGATCCTCTTTTTGGCCAGACAGCAAGCGTGCGTAAGTTGATTTTGTCCAGCCACACCAGACGCAATCTTTTTTTTTTTTTTTTTCACCTTTATTTAACAAGGTAGGTCAGTTGAGAACAACTTCTCATTTACAACTGTGACCTGGCCAAGACAAAGCAAGGTGACAAAAAACAACAGAGTTACACAGTAAACAAACATAGTCAGTAACACAATAGAGAATCTATATACAGAGTGTAAATGTAGTGCATCATGATACGCAGTTAAAATATCAGAACCAACTATGAACCAACTTTATTAATTTGGGGGCAGGCCAAACCACACATGAAACATTCATGGACATTTAGCTAGTAGCTGTTGCTAGCAGCTTGTCCTGGGGAATAAACATTGGGTTGTGATTTTACCCGACATGCATGTGGCCCTCTTTTTAGCTGGTTCTTGGTAGAATTCTGACCCAGAGTCATGGGTTCGTCTTTCACACATCCACTTGGGTTTGTATCTTCCTGATAGCCAATAAGATAGGGACTTGCAGCACGTGGCGTCTCAAACCAAGTTCTGTTTTAGACTATTCAGACGCTCGTTCACGCGTGCGAGAAGTGTGGGTGAAATTGATTGAATAGCACGCAACGTGGCCAGTGAGGTTTGCATGTCAGATACATGGACTACACATACTAACACAGAGGGACGACGTTTCGCTCCCATGCTTTTTCCAGGGAGATTGACGTGTCTTGATGTCCGTGCTCGTCTTCGCCAAAATTATCAATATATTTAGAGACAACCCCTGGACACGCCACTGCACTGGAGAATATCAGCTTACCACTGATGGTCAGAAGTGTCAAATCGAAAAGGGGAGATGGTTGTTGCAGTAAATGCTGAACTGCTAACCCTGCCCCCCCGAAAATACAACTTTGGACGCAGCCATGGGGTTCTCACTTTCAGATCTCCTCTGATGACTGAATGTATTGCATGACAGAGAGCTAGAGCATGAAGGCATCATGTGTTCCTTAAAGTGGTGCACAGTGGCCTGTTTGCCTAGTGCCCTTTGACTGACCTCTGACCTCTGTCCCTGGGGTTTGGTCAGCTGAGATCTGAACTGCTGCTGCTGACCAAAGGCTGTAGTAATGAATGTGCAGTAGTGAGTGAGTGAGTGAGTGTTTAGTAAATTCACCAACCTTAGTTTGCAGAACTCCTACCAAACACATCTTACCTTATTTAGGTACTGTTACTTTAAAAAGTTGAATGAGAAACATGCAATGTACTGAGCACAAACTGCTCTATGAAAATAGGATTAAATTAATATATATATTGAAGGTGTGTTAACACACTAGGCCTACCGGACACAGAGGTGTGTGTGTGTGTGTAGGGGGTCATGGTCAGAAATCTGAATGTCACTTGCTCCAGTCTATTTAAAGGACAGTGCCAGTCATGACTGCTGTGGCCTCCAGTCACTCAGAGCCAGGGCAGAGATGACATGCCCCACTTGGTTCTTTACATATTATGTCTGGGAGTCTTATTACATCAGGTTATGACAAATGATGTGTGATTTTGGGTTGAATGGGCCTTCCACAGGTAAAAAATAAATAATAATATTATATAAGTCCGTGACACAAGGGAAGGTTATTGTACAGGAAAGTTGAGACATCTACCTAATGATTACATTATTGATCAATGTAGCCTATAGGTGCCCCATACACATCAAATCAATGCAACAGCATGCAGGACCTAGTGACATACTTTGGAGTGGACACTACGGAGTGTCCCATCACAACTGAGTGTTACTGTGATAACTCACCTTCTTCATTATACCAGTCTTCCTCTTGCTAAAAGTTGTGTATCGCCTCAACTTGTTGTCGATAAACTCCATTTTTATCTTCACGCGTCCACGTGTCTTCTTCCCCGGCTTTGCGCCAGCAACACCCCGGGGGACCACACCATAACCCCCTGGTGGTACCCCGGCCTCTTGGGCTGTCACCGCAGCCTCCATCTCTAGTCTCTCCCGCTTTACACCTCTTCTGGTGTCCCCGATTGGACCCATCGGGTCGTCATCATCCCCCGAGTCCGAATCGGCGTCAGACCCACTGCACCCCATTGGCGCACACTCTTTGTCCGGGTCGTACCGGCCGTGAACCCCAACTCCCATGTTCAGACCTCCGTGGCCAGCGGTCTGTGGAGTCGTCAGTCCCGTCCCGTTCCCTGGTCTCGCCCCACCTCTTGCACCCACTCCTGGACCCCCCAACATCCCAACCGCACCGGTGATGTCGCAGACCCCAGTAATCGATTGCCCTGCTCTGACCAACACGGGGCGAATCCCACTCCCAATGACCCCAGAGCCGTGAGCGGTGTTAACCCTGACAGAGGCCGACCCGTTTCCAGACGGTGCAGATCCAACCTGGCTTGGGAACATTCTAGTTAGAGGACGCGGTCACTGAACTCGTCAGCCCGACTGCTGGAGCGCATGTTAGTCCAAATTACAGCACAGTTCATACAACCCAACCAACAAAAAGGTCAACAAACAACGAAATTGCGGACATTGCAAAATTGCCATCTGTTTGAAACCACTAAAGCAAACTTGAAAAAGTGCTGCTACCCCTGGGAGCCTTCAGCACGACTCAGTTTGACTCAACCTGCTACAGTTCCAAAACTCACAGCACTTTCTCCACAAGGGGAAATAGAAGAGAGCATCGGTTGTTACTCCGCCATGTCATGTAGTTCACGCCATAATCGCGTAAAATGTCGTCGGTATCCGCCTTCAATTCACAAACGCTGCAGATATTTAATCCAATATCAATGCGGTCGTGCATTTGCACACAAACCTAATGTATTTTGAAATAATATATTCGGAAGCGGACTAATATTACCCTAGATCTACTTTGTTCCTTATAAAGAGATACAATGTTTCCTTTTATGGCGTTGTCGCTCCTGATTTGGGGAGTCACGGCGTCGTCTACGGATTGGCCGATTGGGATCTAGGTAGAGCTACCATTGGTCAATATGGCATGTTCATTAGAATAAATACCAAAATGGTTGCTGGACACTGTGGGCAGGCAAGGCCTCGGAACTCGGAAATCACAGACTTCAGTGCGTTCAAGACACCTGGGAAATCTCCGACTGAGAAAAATAGGTTTGAACTGTCATCCAACTCGAAATTCCCAGTTAGAAACTCGGGAACCTTTCCAGAGCTCCGAAGATCACCGACGTCATGATTTGATTCTTTCGTAGTTCCCAGTTGTCTTGAAAGCAACAATAGACGTTGCTGACGCCTGACAGATCGTACAACGCCTGGAGAGGTATTTTAAGTATCAGCTAACCATATTATATGTTATAATTATATGTGTGATTGGTTGTTGCGTCGCCTCGCCTTATCCGTGTTTCCACACGGAACCTTTAAAGCGCAACGCGCTCCGCTGTTCCACTGAGTTTTTAAACCCAGAGGCGCAACATCGCGAGACTTCCGGGGACGCTTGGGAAGCAGACCATGCAGACCAGGCTGGGGTTTGAGAAGTCAATGAAATCAGTTGTTAATTTTCTCGAAATCTAAAGTCACAACCTAGATTCGAGCTAATGTCTTAAGTAGTTGAACTTGTTGTTATTCCAACCTCGTCAAAGTGACTGACTGATACCTTTTTAATTTGTATGAAAATCAACTTTTAAAAAATTAAATAAAATCTTTATATTGAAGGACTGCCTTTGATTTGATGCATGCACAGTTCAGCGCGAGACAACAGGGGATTTCTATTGGAGAAACAGTTTCTGCCTATCTTCTTAATCATTGGCTGTGTGCTCTGGGTCCCAGCAGCTAGCACCTGCTGTAGAGCTGCCGCTTTCTTGTGGTGCTTAAAAATCAACATATGCGCAGCTTTGAGCAACAATTTTGAAGGAAAACTTTTAGAAAATTCAACCATTAACACATTCCTCTGGCATTTCTCTAGATGACAGCAAAAACTTAATTTGCACAGAAGTCAAGTCTGACAGGCTCCTGAACTCCTTAACCTCTGTACAAACTGTCAGAAACCGTCTGAGGGAAGGTCATTTGGGTGCTCGTTGTCCTCACCGGGGTTTTTGACCTGACTGCAGTTTGGCGTCGTAACCGACTTCAGTGGGCAAATGCCCACCTTCGATGGCCACTGGCACCCTGGAAAGTGTGCTCTTCATGGATGAATCTCAACTGTACTGGGCAGACAGTGTGCATGGCGTTGTGTAGGTAAGCGGTTTACTGATGTCAACGTTGTGAACAGAGCGCCCCATGTTGGTGGTGGGGTTATGGTACGGGCAGGCATAAGCTAAGGACAACAAACTACATTTCAATTTTATCGATGGCAATTTGAATGCACAGAGATATCATGACAAGATCCTGAGGCCCATTGTCATGCCATTCATCCGCCGCCATCACCAGTGTGTTTCAGCATGTTGGGGTGGCAGGTAGCCTAGTGGTTAGGGTGTTGGGCCAGTAACCACAAGGTTGGTGGATCGAATCCCCAAGGTAAATAACAAGGCAGTTAACCCACTGTTCCCCAGTAGGCTGTCATTGTAAATAAGAATTTGTTCTAAACTGACATGCCTAGTTAAATAAAAAATGCACAGTCCCATGTTGCAAGGATCTGTACACAATTCCTGGAAGTGGAAAATGTCCCAGTTCTTCCATGCATACTCACCAGACATGTCACCCATTGAGCATGTTTGGGATGCTCTGGATTGACGTGTATGCAGGCGTGTGTTTTCCCAATACACAAACCACGCAATTGCTTGGGGCCCCGCTGTGAAGGGGGCCCCCTGCTGCACGTAAACACAACTACAAAAAATTATTTTTGCCATAAAAATATATAAAAAATATATACAAATATATTACAATTATTTAATTTACATACACTTGCTTTCAAAGATTTATTAGACCACACACACCATGCCTGCGCATCACAGGGTCTATTAATTAAACGCACTTCGTGACACTTCTGAGCTCCCGTAAATAGCCAACTGACAGACAGTACTAGCTAGCTTCAGTCAGTCACAAAAAAATGATGCACAATGAAGCGAACATATCCAAGTGGGGCTCAAAAACGAAAAAAGGTTAAAGAAACAACAACTCAACAGGAAAATTTGCAAAAGTTAACCAGTTTCTACAGAAGCCCTACTGAAAAGGAATCGGATGGAGATACTGACGGTCATTTTGCAACTACAAGTTGTAGCAGCGCGGTTAGCAGCACAGACCTACCCGCTAATGCTACAGCGGCTAGCTCGGAGGCTGCACCGCCACCGAGCTTGACAGATCGCCTGATGATGTACCTGTAAATGCAGGTTTGGTCAGTGAAAGTTGTGAAACTGTCATTCTCTCGGACGACCCAGCGCTTTGGCCAGACAGGCTTACCGACCACGAGAGATGTCAACTTGTCAAAAGGGGTCCAGTTCAAATTAAGGGTTATGATTTCCCACAAAACTATGATAAAGTCCCAAGTCGTTTTACTGAAAAAAATTACCAAACAGAGAAGAAATACCCCATAAATGGTTAGTTTATTCTATGAGCAGTGATTGTGTGTTTTGTTTTTGCTGCAAGCTCTTTGAAAGAGGGACAACATATACACTGAGCAGCATTGGCTTTCTATTGTGGGTGAATATTCATAGCCTCTTGAAAGAGCATGAGAAGGGCAGATCGCATCGTGCCAATATGGAACAATGGCGTGAATTAAAAAAACCACTTACAACAGGCAAAACCATTGACAGTGAGGTAAGAATACTGTCTTTCACTGTCCTATTTTAACTGACAAGAGCACTTTAGTTCAAGGGAAATGATAATACTAGCTAATCAAAAGTATAATGACAGGATTTTGGCATTGGTGTGTGCTATCAAAGAAGTTGTCATGATGTACAAGGGGCCCTAAAGCAAGCTTTGAATGGGGCCACAAAATGGGCAAACACGCCCCTGCGTGTATGACAGCGTGTTCCAGTTCCTGCCAATACCCAGCAACTTTGCACAGCCATTGAAGAGGAGTGGGACAACATTCCACAGGCCACAACTCTATGCGAAGGAGATGTCACAAAGCTTGAGGCTGATTGACTGATTTCCTAGTAAAATCTTTCAAATGTTTGCATGTTGCGTTTATATTTTTGTCCAGTGTACATTGATATTACGCCATTGTTGGGTGTAGAGCTGGAAAGAAAGGCATTTCACTGTACTTGTGCACGTGACCTTGAAACTTGAAGTATCTATGGTTATGCTAATGTTAGCTAGCGAGCTAACCAAACAAGGATGTTTACCATGGCTGAATACCTATTGTGGCAACTCTAATTCCCCACAATTATTTTAATCATAACAGGGAATCCATTACATTGATACTGTTTTTGTTGTAGCTGTATGATATTTTCATACAGCTTATCTGTTGTTAGTGTCTTAAATGCCTGATTAACTTAGTTCAATTGTCGTACCCCATCAGAACCCAAAATGTAAGCTTGATTTATCCCAATGTATGTAAACAAAGTCAATATAAACTAACACTATATAGTGTCAAAACCCAGTTAGGGGAAATACTAGTCAGTTGTACAACTGAATGCGTCTTCTGCATTTAACCCAACCCCTCTGAATCAGAGAGGTGCAGGGGCTGCCTTTATCAACATCCACGTTGCCCAGGGAACAGTAGATTAACTGCCTTGTTCAAGGGCAGAACAACAGATTTGTACCTTGTCAGCTCGGGGATTTGTCTATTTATGGTTACAGTTGGTTACAGTTTCTCAGCCCCATGCCTCAGCTTTTTACTGAAACATGGGAGGGTAGAACGCTTTGTTATTGTTTCAACTGCTGATTGCCGCTTTAATTAGGTTCATTTTTCTAAAAATGAGATTAATCGCACAGAAAACCATGCAATGGACTCAATACGTTTCTTTAATCGCTTGACAGTCCTGTTAAACACTTAGTAATAAAAGGTTATAACGTTATATCAAAGGTAATTAACACCCCATAAATCAGCTTCCATCAAGGGCCATGGACTACAAGCCCTCAGTAGTTTATTGTAGTCTATATCAAATCAATGCACCGGGGCCTCCCACTCCTCTTTCTATTCTGGTTAGAGACAGTTTGTGCTGTTCTGTGAAGGGAGTAGTACACAGCGTTGTATGAGATCTTCAGTTTTTTAGTGAATAGCCTTCATTTCTCAGAACAGAATAGACAAGAATAGAGTTTCAGAAGAAAGTTATTCGATTCTGGCCATTTTGAGCCTGTAATCAAACCCACAAATGCTGATGCTCCAGATACTCAACTAGTCTAAAGAAAGACAGTTTTATTGCTTCTTTAATCAGCATAACAGTTTTCAGCTGTGCTAACATAATTGCAAAAGGGTTTCCTGATGATCAATTAGCCTTTTAAAATGATAAACTTGGATTAGCTAACACAACGTGCCATTGGAACACAGGAGTGATGGTTGCCTGTACGGCTGTAGATATCAGCCATTTCCAGCTACAATAGTAATTTACAACATTAACAATGTCTACAATGTATTTCTGATCAAAAACAAGGACATTTCTAAGTGACCCCAAACCTTTGAACCGTTTGCCAGACGGTAGTGGATAGAACAGTGCTTGGTGACGAGTTTGGAGGGGATTACGGTGTTCAACGCTGAGCTGTAGTCAATGAACAGCATTCTCACATAGGTATTCCTCTTGTCCAGGTGGGAGAGAGCAGTGTAACTGAGATTGCGTTGTCAGGCCAATCAAGGGTCAATATCATAATTTATGATAAGCAGTAGGTCTATGTGAACACTCCCAGAGTCTCATGCCACACAGGACTACATGTCTTAAGAAATTTCCCCTCAGGGATCAATAAAGTACCTATCTATCTATCTATCTATCTATCTATCTATCTATCTATCTATCTATCTATCTATCTATCTATCTATGATGGAGTCACATGGTCTGAAGGCACAATGGTCTCTCAGCACAATGATGAGATGATTCACGGGTGGAGCGTTAAGATTACTTTGTGAGTGGATGTGGGTAAGCCTAGATGTCATTTGAAAATGGTCTACTCTTCAGGTGAAAAATGAACTCCGCTACATCAAAGACTTGATAAAAATGTACACCCACGACAGAAGAACATCCATTGTAATAAATTTGTAATCATATACCGTGACAGGCATGGTAAATGCAACCATTCATGTTCAATAGATGAATTTGTTGGCTAGCCTTCTATATTAGATTAGATACAGCTGTATACAATCTTTCTTTAACTTCTACAGAGTTCCTTACAGCGTCTCCATTCTCTCCAGGCTACATGGCCCTGTACCAGTTCAGGTTTGTCAGCTGATGTACAACACATTTGACACAATGGGAATGTCTCTACAACGCCCGTGTAATCATTTTTGTGTAGAAGAACTCTTGTTGTATCACGTACATGCAAAATGCGTTGTACATCAGTTGTGTGTATGGGGCCAATCAGAGTGAGTTCTATGTAACACATCACTTAGACGGACGAGACACCTTAGTTAAATAAAATGTGATCCTTTATTGAGGTTTACTGTGAACATTAGCTGAAGCGGATTCAAAAAGAGGCCTAGGTGTAAAACACACTAAAAGGTTTTGCACAAAAAACAATATATAAAAAAAACAAGATAGAAAAAAAAGAAAGGCCATTGCGTTTTGATGAGATATTGTGAAAACATCTAATAATCCTTCATTTACCAGGCACTTAACAGTCCCTAGAAGAGCAGTGACTCTCATCTATCTTTGCTCTTGGTAATAACAAATGTACCACCAAGCTGACTGCGTTACTGAGATGTATCATACGAGTCTGAATACATTAAGTATCATACGAGTCTGAATACATTAAGTATCATACGAGTCTGAATACATTAAGTATCATACGAGTCTGAATACATTAAGTATCATACGAGTCTGAATACATTAAGTATCATACGAGTCTGAATTCATTAAGTATCATACAAGTCTGAATACATTAAGTATCATACAAGTCTGAATACATACGAGTCTGAATACATACGCAACTGCATTAAGTGATCAAAGTACCTTTTTATTTAAAAAAATTATAAAAAAAAGGTTAAAAAGACGGGACCTTCATAATAAATAAACAGGTTCCCGTAGTTACATCCTTCTACAATATGATAGTAATTAAAAGGGATATGTTTAAGCGAAGTTAGTGCATGGTTTCTACATTATGTACACATTGCCTTGTGGGATGGACCACATTACAACATTGCACAAAATCATTGGACTAGAAAGAAAGGGGAATTGTGATTGGACCTCTGAAAAGACAGCATTGCAGGCCATTTAATAACAACAGACTGCAAAAGTGATAACATGGTTATACATTTTATATGTGGTCTGATATATAGTGATCCTATCAATGATGGTCACCATCGATCACTTCAGAGTTCAAATGACACTTGTAACGCAAACAAAAAACTCTCACCCACTACAAAATATTCCTTGGCTATACATTTGATCGTACATTTGTTCCTGTAAAGTTCCTAATTCACACATCCACTGAGTTCCCCAGACACAATGAGTAACAGACTTTCAAGTTAAAACTTTACAGTAAAAACCTTCATGCGAAACCTTGTCCATTGGTGCTTTATACTTAGATCTTGCCTCTTCAATAGATATCAGAACAACAGCTCAGACAACAGCATCAGTGGCACACATTAGAGGCTGCAAACTACAAGTCTGAAACACACTAGATACAGCATACAGGTGGTGAGTCCAGTCCAGCACATACACAAAGTTCCCCCTGATGAATAAAAGGTTCTCCTCCTGGATTGGTTGGGGGGACTTTAGAGTTGGTCGATTGAGGTTCAGGTAGGCAAGGTGAGGCACTTTAGTTTTTACGGTTACTATGCTGCAGGGTCAAAAAGGAGAGGGAGAGCGTCTCTGGGACCAACCAGTCCTGAGAGACCCATGCCAGGCATGGGCCCACTGGAACCACATGGGCCAAGAGGGACACTGTCAGAGGCCATGCCTTCCATGCTGCCATTAAGGCAGATGTAAACTACTGGAACTGGTGTCGTCCTCACATGAAACCATCTACACACGATCAATGGTATGTATCCAATCCATTGGTATAACAAAAGTGTTCTCTTCTTCTTCTCCTTCTCCTCCTCCACACGTCATTCTAAATAATAACTCCTGGTCCCTGAAATGTGTTTGACTCAGAATCCAGTATTTCTGTGTTTATTTCTTTTTTTGGGGGGTGGGCAGGGGGTGGGGTTCAGTTGTCCTCCTCTCAGACATTGCTGTCGGAGGACAGATCCCCCAGGGTGTTGACGACCTCGCTGAAGGAGGGACGCTCTTTGAGACTCTGGGCCCAGCAGTGGCACATGAGCCTGTATATTCTGGAGGGGCAGCCGTCGGGAACGGGCAGCTTCATCTCGCCTGCCTGCAGACCTGGGGAGAAAGGAGTGGAGCAGAGAGACAGGGGAGGTTAGACTTGGGAGACAGAACATAGAGGTCAAGGTGATTTGACTCAATCACTCCATTCTTATGGAAAAATGACTGAAATCATCGTAAGAATGGAGTGAAGCTGTTTCTGGTAGGGGTTTCATAACAAAGATTATGAACTGTCTGCCCTCAGCTTGAGAACCTGACACTTTCTTTGTCAAGGTGACCTACAGTACAGTACATCTCAATACAATGTCAACCCAATACAAGTTGTTCCCCTAACAGAACCATGAAAATTATTCATCACAGTTCTGAGTTACCCCAAGAATAGGAGAGAGTGGCCGTGTCCCAAATCTGTCTTGCCTACTACTTACTAAAATGGCATACTATTTATAATGTACTGTTTAGTAAAAATGTGTGCAATAAAAAAAGGTCAAGATATGTTTCCCTCCATTAGTTCATTCGGTAAAACACATCACCTCGTCTGATTACAAGCTGTTGTCAAACACTCTGGAAAGATCATTCTTTCCCTCAATAGTTTGCAGAGAATTCATGCAAGATGTAAAGCCCAAATGAGTATGACATCCTGGCATTCAAAGAAATGTTCACATACTATAAAACATTCTATTTTCTCATGCCCAATCAGCCTCCTATTTAAAGTATTGGTACTAGGACAGCCCCAGTACTCTTTACAGGACTGATCTCTGAACAGTGGTGGGCACTAAGTACATTTCTATAGATTTATACTGACCTTCCAGCACCTCGTCATCACTGAGTTTGGTGAATGGCAGTTCCCCGTGGCTGAACACCTCCCACATGAGCACCCCAAAGGCCCAGACATCTGACTTGGTGGAGTAGTCATCCTCAAACACAGACTCGGCTGGGAGCCAGCGCAGGGGGATCCACGCCTGCCGGTAGTGGTAGTACTCACTGCAGAAATACATACAGACAGACACAGACAGAGACAGAGACAGAGACAGAGACAGAGACACACACACACACACACACAAACACACACATACATACCAGGACAGACAGTTGATAATTGTGTGCATGATAACGTGTTACTACTTTGACTTACACTTAACAATGGCTCCATAGATCCTAGTACACTTCTGCTATTATTTTGTCTCACATGGCAGACCATAACTACATATCTCTTACCTGTTGTAAACATCCTTGCTGAGGCTGGGAGCTGAGATTTTGACGCTGCGTTGGCCGCTGATCAGGCAGTTACGGGCGGCCAGGTCCTTGTGGACAAAGCGGTGATTGGACATGTGCTCCATCCCATGAGCCACCTGGGCACAGATGGATACCTGGGTAGATGAGAGGAAGAGAGAGAGAGAGAGAGAGAGAGCGAGAAAGGGCATAAGCATATAATACAAAGCTGCTTAACACGGATGGCATGAATCTGCTTAACACGGGATGGCCTGAATCTGCTTAACATGGGATGGCCTGAATCTGCTTAACACAGGATAGCCTGAATCAGGTTTTACATAGTAGGGTTTTTTAAAGTTGTCAATAAAATGGAGAAACACCTGTGTGCCTTCAAGCTGGAACCTAATGTTTCCTTAAAGGGGACATAATGTGATGTGTGCTTGTTTTTCAAATGAAATTAGCAAATGACATCCAGCATGTAGTGAGCACTACTTACTTTGGTCTTGGTGGTGATAGGTTGAGACTTGATTTTCTCATCTTTGCTTTTGGAGATTCTCAAGAACTGTTTCAGATCTCCCTACGTCCAAGGAAACAGAAAGAGAGAAAGGAAGAGATAAAGAATCAAAGGTCAAAACACTTTGTAAATGTAGGAAGCATAACTATAAAAATAACCCACTTGGAGGCACCAAGGTACCAAGGCACCAAGGCTAGTTGTGTGATATATTAGAGTACTCACATTTAAACTGCATAAACCTTGCATAGGCAATTGTTATAGTCTATATGAATATAAAGCATGGATAAGAGTATGTTACACTATGCTTTATGGGTATGTAATTGTTCAGCATCTATCATGTAGTGTGTGTGTGTGTGTGTGTTCATTCACTTGTATATCTGTGTGTGTGTGTTTACCAGGTCATAATACTCCAGGATCATATAGTGGGGCTCGGCCTCCCGGCACAGTCCCAGCAGTCGCACCACGTTGCCGTGGCTCAGTTTGGAGAACATGTCGGCTTCACGGCGGAAGTCCAGCTGTAGCTGCTCGTCTCTGCTCTGCAGGCTCTTCACCAGCACCACTGTCTCCTCCTCGCCCTCCTCGATGCCCTTTGCCTTGGCCAGCAGCACCTCGCCAAACTCCCCCTTCCCTACACACACACAGAGATTTGAGGGTCACTCTGATATGCCATTCTCTTCCAGGGTTAAAGACAAACCTGGTAAATATGGGTGAAATTAAGTAAGTGATTGAACATGTGTTTAAGTGTTTACTCCAGCTATTGCTGTACAGTGCACAGCTGTACGGCATGTTCTCAATTAGACTCACTCCTCATACCGGTGTGACCATCTTACCCAGTGTAGTGATGGTGTGTAGGTCTGACCGGGGGAAATTAAGCTTTTCGTTGGCACTGCTATGGCGTTTCTCTGCTGCTGCCGTGGTGCCCACGCTGGTCAGAGCCACCTCTTCCTGTATCTCAGCTGTGGTGTGGCCATTCTGCTGTACAGCCCCTCCTGGTGGACAGCAACCACATTACACAATGTGCATGTTTGAGATTGATTACATTGCAGTCGGACTGCACAGAAGATAATCGATTCTGCACCTCGCCTTGGTCGAAATGATCCCCTCAAACACACCGAATGTGTCATGTGATGTGAAATCCACAAGAAATATTGCCCAAAACAATTCAAACATACTCCAGTTTGATGATTAGAAATAACTTCAGGGCCAAAACTGAGATTAGTGTCCGGTTGTATTGATAATAATAATTACTCTCAGCAGGTAGCTAGTTTCCCCTATATACATTTTTATTTTTATTTAACTAGGCAAGTCAGTTAAGAACAAATTCTTATTTACTATGACGGCCTACACCGGTCAAACTCGGACGACGCTGGGCCAATTGTGCGACCGCCCTATGGGACTCGAAACAGGGTGTCTGTAGTGAGCACCGAGATGCAGTGCCTTAGACCCAGATGAGAGGGAACAAGTGGAGCAATTATATGTGGATTAACTTCACAAAGATGAGTCTTTAGTTTGTAAGCTTTTTCTCCAGTTTGTCTTACTTAATCTTAAAGACTCTTACCAAATCACATAAAACAAAATAACACTCAAAACCCAGGTATTTGACTATGGTGACTATTGCACTTTCCTTGCAATGCTCTTGGCAGCCACAAGGTGGTAGCAAGTCAACTGGATATGAGTGAGCCCAAAATGTTTACCATGTACGGTCAGAGCATGATGTATGTAGGTAAGAGCATTCAGACACACATCAGACTCATAAATAAATGTTTATTCCGTGACTCACAAAGACACAACTACTTGCCAGAACTACTTGCTACGCAAGATTATAGCAAACAGTGAATTTACTCAGAAACCCACCTGCAATTGACGGTTAGTCACGTAAACCCGACCCAAGGCAACACATTAAATAGGGTCTGGTTTCAATGATGGACTCTTTTGGAACTACATCACTGCCTACGTTGATAAGGGAAGAGACCCCCAACAAATCACGAGGCGATTCAAAATTAAAGTTTGCAGGCAAAAACCTTTGCAGTGGTTTGAGTTAAGGTAGGTGACTATATGTACAACCCCCCCACACACACCCCTATCCCCCAAACTCACTGTTAAGACACTCCATTTCGGGCTCCTCTCCCTCCTGGCCCTTCTCTAGTCTCTTGGCGTTGCGTCTCTTCTTGCAGTAGAACATGAGGCCCAGTACCACGATGATGTAAGCCACGGCCGCCCCCACAGACAGACCTATGGTCTGGATCATCTTATAGGGTGCCTTCTCCTCGTGGTCCACCAACGTCTGTACCGGTTTCTCTGTCACAGAGGAGAAAGGACATTGTGGTTATGTATTGTATTTATCCAGGTAGGTTGATGAGAGTACCTTTTTCTTTGTTAAACACAATGAGCTGTGTTAGTTGAAGTGGAAGTGATAGTTCATCAGATGTTCGTTTTATTTATTCATGTAGGTCATTGAGAATACATGAGCTTTTAACAATAACCGCCTGGTTTTGTGGAAGGTTTCATTTGGTATTGAGACATCATATACACAGCCGATGGGTGGACATATCTCAGCTTGGTGTGTTCTTCAATCTGGTACCCACTGCTTGAGAAAATAGTGTTGTGTGTCCATCCAAGTAATATTGAATACACATCATGTGGTTAATTAACCCTTTACACTTGTGGGAATTGGCCTATATGAACAGGATTACTTTTCAATGTTTCTTATTCTGACAAATATGAAATGCATAAGCATTGTAGCAATTGAAAGGGAACAGTTTGGAGACCAAATTTAAGAACACACCAGTTCACCTGAATCCAAGACTCAATCCAAACATTACAATGTTGATTTTATGAGCATTTTACATTTACTGTACTTTTGTTGATAACTAAATCTGAAAATAATGTGGATACATTCATTAACATGATAAGACTATTTCTGGAAAATGTGGTGTAGGTGCAACATAAGACACAATGTTAAGTGAGAGGACTAACTGGTGTCTAAAGTGGTCACACTTCTCCAAAGTGTGCAGTTCCTAAGTAATTTCAATGTACTTTTATGACTCAAAGAAGAGTCTTCAACTATAAGGTGCTTTATTGATCTCTCCTAGCCGTACCAAAATCCAAAAACGGATCATTTTAAATCGCATTCTGGGTCAGGTGGGCATCATCTGAAAGCTTGTTCTATTGACAACAAGACCAGCTACGTTCTAAAATATGATCCTACAGTGTTAAGCTTTCACAAGGCAACTCAGAAAAACAGATGGTCATTTTAGTGCGCATTGAAAGGAGTCATTCGTCTGCAGCGAATTAAAACAGATTATAATTTATCCATAATTTGCCTCACTCAGACAAAAAAATAAAATATTAAAAACTTGCCCAGTTAGTGGGAGGGATGGGGGCAGAGCTCTGTCGGAATTTATAGCATGTTACTGTACAGCCACTGCGTTCCAATACCCAGGCCCAGATCTGTACAGTCTGAGTGTAAAGGGCTACAGTTCCAAGCTGTCAGTTCTGAACTTTATTTTCTTTAACGTCTTTGTTGTGCAATCTGGCCCAGAAAAAAACATCCAAAGATTTCACACTAACATCATCCGAACCATCTGCCTCTCTTAACTCCTCACAGGGAGAGGTTTGAATAATGCGAAACCCTGATCCATCCTATTTTAAAATACAAGCCAAGCACAAGAAGGAGCCACAGTGTGTGTGAGAGAGGGTTGATTCAATCTAAGGTCTGTCCCTGTGACCCTGGCGTCACAGGTTATTAGAATACTCAGATGGCTGAATGGTTAATTACAGTCCCCATTCAGTCCTGATTACCACACCCACACACCCACACACACACACACACACACACACACACACACACACACACACACACACACACACACACACACACACACACACACACACACACACACACACACACACACACACACACACACACACAGTAAAATGGTGGCAGTGGTATCCTATTTCAGCCGTATGTGTGTATGTGCGTGCCTCTGTATGAGAGAGAGATAGAGAGAGACTCACCCACTACGTAGAGCTGTGCCACACGGTCACTAATACCGCAGCTGTTTCCAGCAATGCAGGTGTATTTGCCCGTGTCGTCCGTGGTGACATCAGTTATCACCAGAGAGCCATTGAGCATTAACTGGAACCTGAGAAAGAAAGAGAGGGGGGGGTGAGATAGAAAAAGAGTGATAGAGTGAGAGGGAGAGAGAGAGAGAAAGAGAGGGGGGGTGAGATAGAAAAAGAGTGATAGAGTGAGAGGGAGAGAGAGAGAGAAAGAGAGGGGGGGTGAGATAGAAAAAGAGTGATAGAGTGAGAGGGAGAGAGAGAGAGAAAGAAAGATAAACTTTGTTCCTTTCAAAACGCAAGAATGGGCTTCAAAATATACACTATATATACAAAACTATGTGGATTTGGCTATTTCAGTCACACCCGTTGCTGACGGGTGTTTTAAAATCGAACACACAGCCATGTAATCTCCATAGACAAACATTGTCAGTAGAATGGCCTTACGTGGCACCGTCATATCATGCCACCTTTCCAACAAATCAGTTAGTCAAATTTCTGCCCTGCTAGAGCTGCCCCGGTCAACTGTAAGTGCTGTCATTGTGAAGTGGAAACGTCTAGGAGCAACAACGGCTCAGCCGCGAAGTGGTAGACCACACAAGCTCACAGAACGGGACCGCCGAGTACTGAAGAGCGTACCACATAAAAATCGTCTGTCCTCGGTTGCAACACTCAGTACCGAGTTCCAAACTGCCTCTGGAAGCAACGTCAGCACAAGAACTGTTCGTCTGGAGCTTCATGAAATGGGTTTCCATGGCCGAGCAGCCGCACACAAGCCTAACGCTTCGAACACA
Organism: Thymallus thymallus; assembly: GCA_023634145.1. NCBI lineage: Eukaryota > Metazoa > Chordata > Actinopteri > Salmoniformes > Salmonidae > Thymallus > Thymallus thymallus. The sequence goes on along the minus strand of CM042389.1, from coordinate 30,593,218 downwards.
CCGACAGCGTCATTGCGTTTTGGTAACCAGAAGTACATTCATTTCCAATGGAACGCTGCGCTTGCCTTGCAGCATTGTGTGGTGAAAACGTTGGATTTATCGAACATATGTGTCAAACTGTGTGTGTAAACAGGTTGACAGAAATGGTAGCAGAAGGTGAATGTTGAACTGTTGTTGCACACACATCTAGATGATGCTACATACTATTTTGCACAATAATACAGTAGGTGTGTTAGAAGCGTAAGATCACCATGCGCAATGCGGCTGGAGTGTTGTAAAACTCACCACCATTAGACTCTGGAGCAGTGGAAACGCATTCTCTGGAGTGTTAAATCACGCTTCCCCATCTGGTAGTCTGACAGACGAATCTGTGTTTGGTGGATGCCAGGAGAATGCATACTGCCTACCCAAATGCATAGTGCCAACTGTAAAGTTTGGTGGGTGAGGAATAATGGTTTGGGCGGTTGTCCGTGGATTTGGCTAGGCCCCTTAGTTCCAGTGAAGGGAAATCTTAATGCTACAGCATACAATGACATTCTAGACAATTCTGTGCTTTCAGCTTTGTGGCAACAGTTTGGGGAAGGCCCTTTCCTGTTCCAGCATGACAATGTCCCCGTGCACAAAGCGAGGTCCATACAGAAATGGTTTGTTGAGATCGATGTGGAACAACCTGACTGGCCTGCACAGAGCACTGACCTCAACCCCATCGAACACCTTTGAGATGAATTGGAACGCTGACTGCGTGCCAGGCCTAATCGCCCAACATCAGTTCCCGACCTCACTAATGCTCGTGGCTGAACGGAAGCAAGTCCCTGCAGCAATGTTCCAACATCTAGTGGAAAGCCTTCCCAGAATAATGGAGGCTGTTATAGCAGCAAAGGGGGGACCAACTCCATATTAATGCCCATGATTTTGTAATGAGATGTTCATACTTTTGACCATGTAGTGTAAATACCTATGTAAGAATGCTGTTCATTGACTACAGCTCAGCATTCAAAAGCTAAGGACCCTGGGACTGAACGCCGCCCTCTGCAACTGGATCCTGGACTTCCTTTCCTGATGGGCCGCCCCCAGGCAGTGAGAGTAGGCAACAACCCATCCGCCACGCTTACTATCAACACGGGGGCCCCTCAAGTCCCCTGTTCATGCACGACTGTGTGGCCGCACACGACTCCAACATCATCATCAAGTTTGCTGGCGACGGTGGTAGAACCGACAATGATAAGGCAGCCTATACACTCTTAGAAAAATGGTCCCAAAATGGTTCTGCGGCTGTCCCCATAGGATAACCCTTTTTGGTTCTAGGTAAAACTCTTTTGGGTTCCATGTAGAACCCTCTGTGGAATGGGTTCTACATGGAACCCAAAATGGTTCTACCTGGAAGCAAAAGGGTTCTATCTGAAACTAAAAGGGGTTCTCCAATGGGGACAGCCAATAACCTTTTTTGGTTCTAGATATAATATTTTTTTCTAAGAGTTTAGGGAGGAGGTCAGATATCTGGAAACTCCCTTAACATCAGCAAGACAAAAGAGCTGATCGTGGACTACAGGAAGCGGAGGGACGAGCACGCCCCCTTCCACATCAATGGGGCTGTAGTGGAGCGGGTCGAGGGCTTCTAGTTACTCGGTGTCCACATCACTAAGGATTTTTTATTTTTTTATTTCACCTTTATTTAACCAGGTTGGCCAGTTGAGAACTAGTTCTCATTTACAACTGTGACCTGGCCAAGACAAAGCAAGGCAGTGCGACAAAAACAACACAGAGTTACACAATAGAGAATCTATATACAGTGTGTACAAATGTAGTGCTAAATGTAGTAAGGTTAGGAAGGTAGGACAATAAAGTGGCGAAATAGTTTACAAATTAGAATTAACACTGGAGTGATAGATGTGCAAATGATGATGTGCAAATAGAGATACTGGAGTACAAAATGAGCTAAAATAATAAATATGGGGATGAGGTAGTAGTGTGGGCTATTTACAGAAGGGCTATATACAAGTGCAGTGATCGATAAGCAGCTCTGACAGCTGATGCTTAAAGTTAGTGAGGGAGATAGGAACCTCTAGCTTCAAGGATTTTTACAATTCGTTACAGTCATTGGCGGCAGAGAACTGGAAGGACTGGCGGCCAAAGGAGGTGTTGGCTTTGGAGGTGACCAGTGAAATATACCTGCTGGAGCGCATGCTACGGGTGGGTGTTGCTATGGTGACCAGCGAGCTGAGATAAGGCGGGGATTTACCTAGTAAAGACTTATAGATGACCTGGAGCCAGTGGGTTTGGCGACGAATATGTGGTGAGGGCCAGCCAACGAGAGAATACAGGTCGCAGTGGTGGGTAGTGTATGGGGCTTTGGTAACAAAACAGATGGCACTGTGATAGATTACATCCAATTTGCTGAGTAGAGTGTTGGAGGCTATTTTGTAAAAGACATCGCCGAAGTCAAGGTTCGGTAGGATAGTCAGTTTTACAAGGGCATGTTTGGCAGCATGAGTGAAGGAGGCTTTGTTGCGAAATAGGAAGCCGATTCTAGATTTAATATTGGTTTGGAGATGGTTAATGTGAGTCTGGAAATTGAGTTTACAGTCTAACCAGACACCTAGGTATTTGTAGGTGTCAGACCCGTCGAGGGTAGTGATGATAGTCCGGTGGGCAGGTGCGGGCAGCGTTCGATTGAAAAGCATGCATTTAGTTTTACTAGCATTTAAGAGCAGTTGGAGGCCACGGAAGGAGTGTTGTATGGCATTGAAGCTTGTTTAAAGATTAGTTAACACAGTGTCCAAAGAGGGGCCAGATACAGAATGGTGTCGTCTGCGTAGAGATGGATCAGAGAGTCACCAGCAGCGAGAGCAACATCGTTGATGTATATAGAGAATAGGGTTGGCCCAAGAATTGAACCCTGTGGCACCCCCATAGAGACTGCCAGAGGACCGGACAACAGGCCCTCCGATTTAACACACTGAACTCTGTCTGAGAAGTAGTTGGAGAACCAGGCAAGGCAGTCACTTGAGAAACCAAGGCTGTTGAGTCTGACAATAAGAATGCGGTGATTGACAGAGTCGAAAGCCTTGGCCAGGTCGATGAAGACGGCTGCACAGTACTGTCTTCTATCGATGGCGGTTATGATATAATTTAGTACCTTGAGCGTAGCTGAGGTGCACCCATGACCAGCTTGGAAACCAGATTGCATAGCAGAGAAGGTACGGTGGGATTCGAAGTGGTCAGTTATCTGTTTATTAACTTGGCTTTCGAAGACTTTAGAAAGGCAGGGCAGGATGGATATAGGTCTATAACAGTTTGGGTCTAGAGTGTCTCCCCCTTTGAAGAGGGGGATGACCGCGGCAGCTTTCCAATCTCTAGGGATCTCAGACGATAAGAAAGAGAGGTTGAACAGGCTAATAATAGGGTTGCAACAATTTTGGCAGATAATTTTAGAAAGAGAGGGTCCAGATTGTCTAGCCCAGCAGATTTGTAGGGGTCCAGATTTAGCAGCTCTTTCAGAACATCAGCTGTCTGGATTTGGGTGAAGGAGAGGGGGGGGGGGGGGGGGGCCTGCTCGCAGAAGTATTTTAGGGAGCGTTAGACAGTGATAAGGGGTGGTCGTTTGACCGCTGACCCATTGCAAACGCAGGCGATGAGGCAGTGATCGCTGAGATCCTGGTTGAAAACAGAGGAGGTGTATTTGGAGGGCAAGTTAGTTAGGATGATATCTATGATGGTACCCATGTTTTATGGATTTAGGGTTGTACCTGGTAGGTTCCTTGATAATTTGTGTGAGATTGAGGGCATCTATCTTAGATTGAAGGACAGATTGAAGGACAGTTAAGCATATCCCAGTTTAAGTCACCTAACAGTACAAACTCTGAAGATAGATGGGGGGCAATCAATTCACATATGGAGTCCAGGGCACAGCTGGGGGCTGAGGGAACAAATTCTTATTTACAATGACAGCCTATCCCGGCCAAACCTGGATGACGCTGGGCCAATTCTGCGCCGCCCTATGGGCTCCCAAACACGGCCGGATGGGATACAGCCTGGATTCGAACCAGGAACCAGGAACTCTTGCACTGAGATGCAGTGCCTTAGACCGCTGCATTAACATGGTCCACACACACCCACACAGTCGTGAAGAGGGCACGACATCACCTCTTCCCCCTCAGGAGGCTTAAAAGATTTGGCATGGGTCCTCGGTTCCTCAAAAAGTTCTACAGCTGCAGCATTGAGAGCATCTTGACTGGGTGCATCGCCGCTTGGTATGGCAACTGCAAGGCACCGGACCACAAGGCGCTACAGAGGTTGGCGAGTACGGCCCAGTACATCTCTGGGGCCGAGCTCCCTGCCATCCAGGACCTCTGTACCAAGCAGAGTATGTGAGCGGAGTGGAGCTGGAACAGAGCGTGTCCAATTTGACTGGAGCACGGTTCCCCAAAGGCTGGAGCATCTGCCTACTCGCTCCAATTTCGCTCCAGTAGCGCTCCAAGTAGTGCTCACTTCACCAGCTCAGGGCATGCCCGGCCCAGCATGCATTTGTAGTCTACTTATGGGCTGCTACAGCCCCTTGCTTTAGCTACTGTCAAGGAGTTTGCTAAATATTTCCATAAAGAAACTAAATAAAACACACAGTTGCTAAATCAAGGTGACTTACAAAGATGATGACCAAGAGCAAGAGAGGGAGTGTGGTGATGTAATGTCCACAACTATAGAATCATTGTGGAATCTGAAAAGACCGGTATCTTGAAAGCATGATGGTGTACTTACTGGCCTACCTGGTTAAATAAAGGTGGGTAGCTAGCTAAGTGTATCATTGTAGCAAAGTACTTATAAACTACAAATCTGATCTCTTAAAGGTTTCGTTCATTTTCATTCTATTATCTATACAATAGGCTATCATTGATTTTGGCCCAACAGGCCTGACATATTACCTTTTCCAAGCAGCTTTCCGTTTTGATAGGGTTATTTTGCCTAAAAACCTTTAGGCCTACCTATAGAAAAAAACCTAGTGGCCCGAAGGCTGTTTAGAACACAGAGAGGGTATTCTCCGCTGCTGGCCTGCTCTCCAGGCACCAGAAGCCACAGACTCTGGCCAAATTCAATGGCACAGCCTATATGCTCAATTTATAGACTATAATGATTAAACACAACTAAATGTTGTATAAATGCTGAGCACTTGATGTGCCTACCAGCCTACTGTGTCGCACTCGCAAATGCATTACAATGTATTTATTTGTAGGCTATAGCCTTGAAATAATATAGCCTAAATAAATACATTTACGTTCCTTCTTAGGCTCCCTGTCTGGCTCCCTGTCTGGCTCCCTGTCTGGCTCCCTGTCTGGCTCCCTGTCTGGCTCCCTGTCTGGCTACCTGTCTGGCTCCCTGTCTGGCTCCCTGTCTGGCTACCTGTCTGGCTCCCTGTCTGGCTCCCTGTCTGGCTCCCTGTCTGGCTCCCTGTCTGGCTCCCTGTCTGGCTCCTGACCTATTTACAGTGTTAATATGCTGTTTAATACGACATGTAGCCTATTTGAAAGGATGAGAGCTACTTAAGAGTCACCTTTTCATGTTGTTTCTTAATCTACTTTTCCATTCAAATCATATAGTTTAGTTTCAATACTTCCAAACTAAATGGTAGGTCCAGGTAGTCACAAAAATACACGGGTGTTGGTTAAATTGCGATTTTAATGAATGGAGAGAATAGGACGCGGAGAGCTGGAGCGGTACCGAGATGTACGGCTCACATACTCTGATACCAAGCAGTGTCTTAGGAAACTGCAACAATTGTCAGCCTGTTCTCGCTGCTCCCGCACGGCAAGCAGTACTAGTGCACCAAGTCTTGAACCAACAACACCCTGAACAGCTTCTACCCCCAAGCCATAAGACTGCTAAACAAGACCAAATGTCTACCTGGACTACCTGTATTAACTCTCTTGCAGTGACTCTATGCACACACACTGACACCCCAACACACACACATAACATGATGCTACTACTGTTTATTATCTATCCTGTTGTCTAGTCACTTTACCTCTACCTATATGTACATACTGTAGCTACTTCAATTACTTTGTTCCCCTGCACATCGACTACTGGTACTCCCTGTATAGAGACATGTTATTTACCTCGTACCCCTCCACATCGACTACTGGTACTCCCTGTATAGAGACATGTTATTTACCTCGTACCCCTGCACATCGACTACTGGTACTCCCTGTATAGAGACATGTTATTTACCTCGTACCCCTGCACATCGACTACTGGTACTCCCTGTATAGAGACATGTTATTTACCTCGTACCCCTGCACATCGACTACTGGTACTCCCTGTATAGAGACATGTTATTTACCTCGTACCCCTCCACATCGACTACTGGTACTCCCTGTATAGAGACATGTTATTTACCTCGTACCCCTGCACATCGACTACTGGTACTCCCTGTATAGAGACATGTTATTTACCTCGTACCCCTGCACATCGACTACTGGTACTCCCTGTATAGAGACATGTTATTTACCTCGTACCCCTGCACATCGACTACTGGTACTCCCTGTATAGAGACATGTTATTTACCTCGTACCCCTGCACATCGACTACTGGTACTCCCTGTATAGAGACATGTTATTTACCTCGTACCCCTCCACATCGACTACTGGTACTCCCTGTATAGAGACATGTTATTTACCTCGTACCCCTGCACATCGACTACTGGTACTCCCTGTATAGAGCCATGTTATGTTTTACTTGTTATTGTTATTCATTATTTACTATGCATTTATTTATATCTTTATCTGTAACTCTGCATTGTTAGAAAAATACCTGTAAGTAAGCATTTCACTCTAAGTCTACACCTGTTGTTTACGAAGCATGTGACAATTACAATTCTATTATATTTTTTATTTGACATCAACGGATTGATTCCTGAAAGCTGTCATGGAAAATGATTGTCCAGTTCCCTGTGTCATGTAAACATCTTCCCAGCGTGAAAGAGTTCCCAATCATTCGGATTGTGTTCTGATTGTGATGTCATGTTGTAAAATTTCTCCAAGTGTGAAAATGTTCCCAGTTCAATAATTGCACTTTTGTCTCTTTATGCTGGAAAACAAACGTTCGAGACTATCCTACCAACGGGACATTAAAAACTGTAACATCTTATGTTTCACCGAGACGTGGCTGAATGACGACACAGATAATATAGAGTTGGCTGGGTTTTCCATGCATCGGCAGGACAGAGCAGCTACGTCTTGTAAGATGAGGCGCAGAAAACGCTCATCCAGATGCGGTGCTCCTAGTGGACGGGGACTTTAATGCAGGGAACCTTAAATCACTTTTACCTCATTTCTACCAGCATGTCACATGTGCAATCAGAGGGAAAACAACTCTAGACCACCTTTACTCCACACACAGAGACGGTTACAAAGCTCTCCCTCGTCCTCCATTTGGCAAATCTGACCATAATTCCATCCTCCTAATTCCTGATTATAAGCAAAAACTAAAGCAGGAAACACCAGTGACTCGGTCAAGCTACAGGACTGTTTTGCTAGCACAGACTGGAATATGTTCCGGGATTCATCCAATGGCATTGAGGAGAACACCACCTCAGTCACTGGTAGTTGTCCACACAGTGACTATAAGTACATATTCCAATCAGAAGCTATGTATTACAGGCAACATCCACACCGAGCTAAAGGATAGAGCTGCCGCTTTCAAGGAGCGGGACATTAAGAAATCCCGCTATGCCCTCATGAATCATCAAACAGGCAAAGCGTCAATACAGGACTAAGATTGAATCCCACTACACCGGCTCTGATGCTCGTCGGATGTGGCAGGGCTTGAAAACTATTACGGACTACAAAGGGAAACCCAGCCGCAAGCTGCCCAGTGATGAGAGCCTACCAGACGGGCTAAATGCCTTTCATGCTCGCTTCGAGGCAAACAACACTGAAGCATGCATGAGAGCACCAGCTTTTCCAGACAACTGTGTGATCACGCTCTCCGTAGCCGATGTGAGTAAGACCTTTAAACAGGTCAACATTCACAAGGCCGCGGGCCAGACGGATTACCCGGGTGTGTACTCAGAGCATGCGCTGAACAGCTGGCAAGTGTCTTCACTGACATTTTCAACCTCTCCCTGACCGAGTCTGTAATACCTACATGTTTCAAGCAGACCACCATAGTCCCTGTGCCCAAGAAAGTGAATGTTACCTGCCTAAATGACTACCGACCCGTAGCACTCACGTCTGTAGCCATGAAGTGCTATGAAAGGCTGGTCATGGCTCACATCAACACCATCATTCCAGAAACCCTAGACCCACTCCAATTCGCATATCGCCCCAACAGATCCACAGATGCGTGGTGCCAGGACAACAACCTCTGCCTCAATGTGATCAAGACAAAGGAGCTGATCGTGGACTACAGGAAAAGGAGGGCCGACCACGCCCCTATTAACATCGAAGGGGCTGTAGTGGAGCGGGTCGAGAGTTTCAAGTTCCTTGGTGTCCAGGGCACGACAACACCTTTTCCCCCTCAGGAGACTTAAAAGATTTGGAATAGGTCCCCAGATCCTCAAAAAGTTCTACAGCTGCACCATCGAGAGCACCGCCTGGTACAGCAACTGCTCGGCATCTGACCGAAAGTCGATACAGAGTGAAGTGTGTATCACTGGGGCCAAGCTTCCTGCCATCCAGGACCTATATACTAGGTGGTGTAAGAGGAAGACCCAAAAAATTGGGAAAGACTCCAGTCACACAAGTCATAGACTGTTCTCTCTGCTACTGCACGGCAAGCGGTAACGGAGTGCCAAGTCTAGGTCCAAAAGGCTTCTTAACAGCTTCTACCCCCAAGCTATAAGACTGCTGAACAATTAATCAAATGGCCACCTGGACTATTCACATTGACTCTGTACTGGTAAACCCTGTATATAGTATCATTACTAACCTGTACCCCTGCACATTGACTCTGTACTGGTAAACCCTGTATATAGTATCATTACTAACCTGTACCCCTGCACATTGACTCTGTACTGGTAAACCCTGTATATAGTATCATTACTAACCTGTACCCCTGCACATTCACTCTGTACTGGTAAACCCTGTATATAGTATCATTACTAACCTGTACCCCTGCACATTGACTCTGTACTGGTAAACCCTGTATATAGCCTCATTACTAACCTGTACCACTGCACATTGACTCTGTACTGGTAAACCCTGTATATAGTATCATTACTAACCTGTACCCCTGCACATTGACTCTGTACTGGTAAACCCTGTATATAGTATCATTACTAACCTGTACCCCTGCACATTGACTCTGTACTGGTAAACCCTGTATATAGTATCATTACTAACCTGTACCCCTGCACATTGACTCTGTACTGGTAAACCCTGTATATAGTATCATTACTAACCTGTACCCCTGCACATTGACTCTGTACTGGTAAACCCTGTATATAGTATCATTACTAACCTGTACCCCTGCACATTGACTCGGTAAACCCTGTATATAGTATCATGTGTTTGGCGCCGCCCTGCTGGTCGCCTGTTAAGCAGCTCCCGTTGTTCGTGCATAAATTGTTGTTTTAGTTCGTTTTTTTCGTCTCTTTTCTTTATTTTTATTTTTTATTTTGCTACAGTTGAACTATAATAGTTCAGGATTATGGATTTTATGGATTTTATCGCAGCTGAACGTCGACAGGAGTCGTCAACTGTTATTGTTTACAACAGAGCCCAGCTCCTGGATTTAGCCCACGCAGCGCTGCTGCTCCCCAGGGAAAAGTTTGATATTCCGGACGAATTGAAAAGGCGACGCCGTGGACGTAGGGCGGGATTGAAATGTAAGGCAAAGCGGAGGAGGTTCAAGTACAAGCCGGCTATACCATCTATTATTATGGGCAATGTGAGGTGTCTACATAACAAGATGGATGAGCTGGAGGGACTTGTTCGTGGACAAAGGATTTATCGGGAAACGAGCCTAATGTTTTTTTCTGAGACTTGGCTGAACGATAACATCCCCATACAGAACGTCACTATCGACGGTTTCCAGACCATCAGAGCGGACAGGGATCGCGGCTCTTCCGGTAAGAGTAAGGGTGGTGGGCTGGCTTTATTAGTTAACAACAGATGGTGTCATCCGAACCATATTACTCTTAAGGAAGAGTTCTGTAGCCCGGACATTGAGCTGTTAGCCGTTAGCCTGAGACCATACTATTTGCCGAGGGAATTCACGGCGGCCATTGCTGTTATTGTTTACATCCCGCCCTCTGCTGATGCAAACGCTGCGTGTGACGTCATCCACTCTGTTATCGCGAGGTTACAGACAGCGCATCCCAGTGCTTTCTTTGCCATTTCGGGGGATTTTAACCATGCATCTCTCTCTTCAACGCTGCCCACGTTCAAACAGTTCGTGAAGTGCCCAACCAGGAATAATAAAACTCTGGACTTGTTATATGCTATTGTGAAGGATGCATACAACTCCACTGCACTCCCTCCCCTCGGTAGATTGGATCACAACCTTGTCCACCTCACCCCACTCTACAGGCCTTTGGTCCAACAGCAGCCTGCAACCACCAGGACTATTAGGAGATGGTCCCCGGAGGCGAATGAGGCCCTACAGGACTGTTTTGAAACAACAGACTGGGATGTGCTCTGTGAGGCTCATGGGGAGGACATCGATGGACTCACTGACTGCATAACAGACTATATTAATTTTTGTGTAGACAACACTGTACCCACCAGGAAGGTACGCTGTTTCCCAAACAATAAACCCTGGGTCACCAGCGACCTGAAGGCCCTGCTGAATGAGAAGAAGAGGGCCTTCAAGGAGAGGGACAAGGACAAGGACAAATTGAAATACGTCCAGAGGGAGCTGAAGTTGTGGATTGCTGAGGGGAAGAGAGTGTATAAGGAGAAGATGGAGGACAAGCTGAGGCAGAGCCAGGTGAGAGAGGTGTGGAAGGGGATGAGAAATATCACTGGCTTCAAAAAGTCAAACAGTGGGCAGACGGAGGGGACCCAGGACAGAGCCAATGAGCTGAACCAATTTTTTAACAGGTTTGATACTGGCCCTGTCCTCCTCCCCTCCAGCTCCCCAGACCACACACCCTCACGGCTGTCCCACCCCCACTTTGCTCACAACACCTCTGCTGAGACAATCAGTGACCCCACCTCCGCCCCTGCTCCCCCTGGACTGATCCTCAACACCCCCCTTCCCCCCACCTCCCCACCTGGGCTGGCTTTCACCACCAACCAAGTGAAGAGAGAGCTGGAGAGACTACATCAGTGGAAAGCGGCGGGCCCTGATGGCATCAGCCCAAGGGTGCTGAGGGTCTGTGCTGACCAACTGTGTGGAATACTCCAGCGTCTTTTCAACCTTAGCCTGAGCCTAGAAAGGGTCCCTGTGCTGTGGAAAACATCCTGCCTCGTCCCAGTGCCCAAGAAGGCACACCCTACTGTCCTGAATGACTTCAGACCTGTAGCGCTAACATCCCACATCATGAAGACCCTGGAAAGGTTAGTCCTCGCTCACCTCAGACCCCTGGTGTGTTCATCAATGGACCCCCTGCAGTTTGCATACCAGCGCAACATCGGGGTGGATGATGCAATCATCTACCTTCTGCAGAGGGCCTACTCTCACCTGGACAACGCAGGTTGCACTGTGAGGGTTATGTTTTTTGACTTCTCCAGTGCCTTCAATACCATTCAGCCCCTGCTACTGGGTGAGAAGATGAGGAGGATGAAAGTGGAAGCACCCTTAGTCTCCTGGGTCACGGATTACCTGACCGGTAGGCCACAATTTGTGCGACTACAGAGCTGTGTGTCAGAACGGGCAGTTAGCAACACAGGGGCCCGCCAGGGAACGGTCCTGTCCCCCTTCCGGTTCACCCTCTACACCTCAGACTTCAGATATAACTCTGAAACATGCCACCTACAGAAGTTCTCGGATGACTCTGCTATTGTAGGGTGCATCAGGGGTGGGCAGGAGGAGGAGTACAGGAGCACAATCAGTGACTTTGTGATGTGGTGTGAGCAGAACCACCTTCAGCTCAACATCAGCAAAACAAAGGAGATGGTGGTGGACTTCAGGAGAACCAAGGCACAACTGACTGCAGTCCCTATACAGGGGATGGATGTGGAAATGGTTGGGTCATACAAGTTCCTGGGAGTCCATATGGACAACAGGCTGGAATGGGCCGGTAACACCGGGGCCCTGTCCAAAAAGGGCCAGAGCCGACTCTACTTTCTGAGGAGGCTCAGGTCCTTCAACGTGTGCAGTAAACTACTGCATACCTTCTACCAGTCTGTAGTGCCATCTTTTTTGCAGTGGTGTGCTGGGGAGCAAACATCAAAGCTGGTGATGCTTCTCGGGTAAATAAGCTGATCAGGAAGGCTAGCTCTGTCCTGGGGATGAGCCTTGACACTCTAGAGGAGGTGGCGGAGAGACAGATCCTGGCCAAACTGCTGGCCATCATGGACAACGTCACCCACCCTCTGCACGCTATGGTTATGACGCAGAGGAGCACCTTCAGTCACAGACTGATCCCACCACGGTGTGCCAGAGAGCGCTACAGGAGGTCCTTCCTGCCGGCGGCTATTAGACTATATAATGCCTCACCGGGGTGCCGTGCCGTCGGCAACATAGATCTGGAACTGTTGGGGTGCTAGGACCTAGTTGAACAATTATGCATCCATCCGTGAGTAACTCTGGTCCGTCAGCACTCATCCACTCAGGACCTATTTATTCATACAGGTTTGTATATACTTACTCATGTACAGTTGTTATATCATATCACATGCAATATTGTAAGTAATTATTGGACTTAACTGACGTAGGCATTCACTCAGGAATGCATATTAGTATCCTGCCAGTTGCACCTTTTCTCATTGCTTTTAGTATATTGAATGTGCAATACGTGCAGTTGTCTGTAATTAAACCCTGCGCACTAAGGACTGTATTTTAAGGGAATTACTATTATTACCCCAAATGATATCATACACACATTTAGCTATTAAAGTATCTCTTCCTGTCATTTACCTGTACAGTTTGTGTAAATATAACTGTATACCTAACTGTACAGCTAATTTAACCATGCAAAATGTTCACTTACCTGTTCATTTACCCAGTCTGTCTATTAAGTAAACTATTATTACCCTCGCTCATATAATACGCATTTTTAGCTACTGAAGTATTTCTCTGCCATCAACCTGTATAGTATAGTTAACCATCCAACATCCACCAATGTATAGTGTACATATTCAGCCAACCACCCATACTATGCAATGTCTTTTTATAGCTTTTATTTTTTTGCACTCCAGATATCTTGTATTTCTATACTTTTTCATACTGCCGCTCTATGTATCATGTACCGTGTATCTGTCTTTTGTGTCTATCTATCTATCTATCTATCTATCTATCTATCTATCTATCTATCTATCTATCTATCTATCTATCTATCTATCTATCTATCTATCTATCTATCTATCTATCTATCTATCTATCTATCTATCTATCTATCTATCTATCTATCTATCTATCTATCTATCTATTTATCTATTTATCTATCTATCTATCTATTACTAACCTGCACATTGACTCGGTAAACCCTGTCTATAGTATCATTGTTGTTATGTAATTTTATTGTGTTACTTCGATTTTTTTTTTCTTTCGTTTATTTAGTAAATATTTTCTTAACTCTATTTCTTGAACCGTATTGTTGGTTAAGGTCTTGTTAGTAAGCATTTCACTGTAAGGTCTACACCTGTTGTATTGTTGGTTAAGGGCTTGTTAGTAAGCATTTCACTGTAAGGTCTACACCTGTTGTATTGTTGGTTAAGGGCTTGTTAGTAAGCATTTCACTGTAAGGTCTACACCTGTTGTATTGTTGGTTAAGGGCTTGCAAGTTAGCATTTCACTGTAAGGTCTACACCTGTTGTATTGTTGGTTAAGGGCTTGTTAGTAAGCATTTCACTGTAAGGTCTACACCTGTTGTATTGTTGGTTAAGGGCCTGTTAGTAAGCATTTCACTGTAAGGTCTAAACCTGTTGTATTCGGGGCATGTGACAAATACGATTTTATTTAATTTGACGGTATGTACTGTAAATAGTATCCAAGACTCAGTGTGTATATCATTTCACATTGTCTGGTACACTTTTCAGCTCTGCATCTTTATTTGTTGATGTTTCAGTCAACAAGTTGAAGACTTTCCAAAACATACACAAAGATACGTTAAGTCACAACTTGTGTCAATAAAATCCAGTGCTTTTTTATTTTAGTTTTTATTATGTTGTTGTCTGTGTTATTATTGTCTCTATATGTAACGCCTTACCTTCTCCTGCTGGTGTCCAGCACCTTATCCTTGACCATCCACTGGATGCGGGGCTCAGGGTCTGCTGTGGCCTGGCAGTGCAGGACAGCTGTGTGGCCCTGGTACACTGTGGTGTTCTCTGGCTCCAATGTAAAGCGGATATAAACTACACACACACACACACACACACACACACACACACACACACACACACACACACACACACACACACACACACCACAGTTAAAATACCACACTCCATCTCCAAACATAGTTCAGGAAATTGATTTCCTACAGACTCACGGTGGTGACATTGTGGTAGAGCTGAAAACCGGCCATACCGATCACTTATCGCAGGCATTCTGCTGATATCATTCATTACGATAAGTAGCCTATTCTAGAGAAATGTTAAGTTTGAAATGAAATACTAATATGGGTGATAGCTAGCTCTACATTGAGGTGGGTTTTCTTTGTCTTTAACATCTAGTACATTACAGCCTTCTAATACATGAATGAATGAAATAGACTTCACATTGGAAAGCTGATTATAGACAGTGCATCAGCTAAGACAAGAGACAAACAGTCTCAAAGGACTTCCGTTATGACGAGGACGGTGAGGAAAATACAAACCTAAAACTAGTGTAAAAAATTAGTCGATTTTTTTTCAATTTCAATGGTGCATGACTTTTTGAAATATAGATTGAAGTCAAGGTCAGTCGTCAACTAGTTGCTCCAGCTAAAACCAACACCTGGATCACCTCTAGACACACTGCTGTGTACACTCTCTTTCGCTCTGGCAAACGAAAATACATTATGAACTACAGTTGATCAAACACACACACACACACACGCCTACCTGCCACAGTAAGGCTGACCGTGGCTTTAATCTCCCCCTGTAGGCTGTTGGAGGCGATACAGGTGTAGTTTCCTGCATCGCTGCGTGTCACTTTGGTGAAGTGGAGCTGGCTATTCCTCATCTCTACACGAGGAAGCAGCTCTCCATCGTCTGTACGGGGCGACAGCGTGTCAGAGAGGAGTTATGAGTGTAATGTATGTAGGGTTGGGCGACATTACGATAGCATCGTCTATCGACAACGATTGACGGCCATCGTCGACGGTGACGACAAATTGATGTGGCAGACGATGGTTTAGCCTATTTGAACTATACTGGAGAATTCCACCAAAGCAGAAAATATTAATTCTCTCTCTCTGTTGGATTCATGGGCATTAGGCTATAGCATAAACTTATATATATATATATATATATATTTTAAATAATGGACACTCCTTAACTTGTGTCTGTATATCTTTAAAAAAAAAACATAGCCTATATTCCTTTCTCTCTCCATTCAATAGGCTATGAATATGACTGAAGGCGATTTGAACAGCCTAAAAACGCAAGGTAGCCAGGGGACTAATAATGAGACAGAGGGAAAATCCTTGAAAAACAAATGGCTTCTTCTAGAAGTTAAAGTCATGAACAGTTAACTGACCTACAAAGGCAAAACGCAGTAATTACATAACTTTTTTTAAATGCAAAATCAGACTTTTTCTGTCTAGACAGAGAGCAATTTCTGAAACAATTTCTGAAACTTATTCTCAATCACAGCTTTATGAGAGAAGGAACAAACAATATAATTTCTATTATTTTATGAGTCAAATAAAGCAATTATTATCCAGTTCTGAAGACGATACTGCTTCTATGCAGCCCATAATGTAGGCTTATAACCAATAGTGGCGATAGCATCTTATATCACAATGTTTTATGGGTACATAATCCCAATAGGATTGCCACTGCCCAACTCTAAATGGATTAAATAATCTCCTCTAACACAGGCAATGAGAATGAGGGGAAATTATCATATTTAATCTTGTCTTCACATTTCTTTCATCAGATTCTACCTACAATGCATTCCTTCTGTAATGATTGTGTATTATTTGATCTCTGTGACCTGTGACAATGGCTTTATCCCAACCCCTCGAAACACACATACACACACCCACGGAAAGGTTGGAACACAGGGCCAGTCTCAGTGTTGCGCCCCTGGAGAAGTTTAAGGTTTAAGTACCTTGCTCAAGGGCACAATAGCAGGAAAAGGCATCTAGGATATTGTGCCCTAGCACTGAGTAGCACCACCCTGTACTCACCTGCTTTGGTCCATTTGATGGTGGGGGTCTCTCTGCCTGTGGCAGAACACTGAATGTTGACCTCCTCGCCCAGCTCCAGGCACTGAGACGGCTGGGGCGTAGGGGTGAACTTCAGTTTCTCTGGGACACATAGGTAAATGGTCAAACACACAATTACACACACAGCTAAGAGAGAACACGCCGTGCTACACCATTCAAAGCTTGTTCAGACACATTTAAGAACATGCAGATGCAAGCACACACGTTCACACGGCTGAATGGACAATCCTAAGGTTATCAGGACCTTAGATCACCAAAACAAAGACAAGGTGGACAAAGCAAGTCAGGAATTAGACAATCCAACTCTAGAACAGGAAAATCTAAGGTTAAACTTAGTTAAACTGGCTGATCACATCACACACACACACACACACACACACACACACACACACACACACACTTCGTGCAGTTCCAGCTCACCCAGTACATAGACTCTGGCGTGTCCAGACAGCCTGCCTCCCTCTGTCCTGCTCTCACAGGCATACATCTGACCATCATAGACCTCCACATTATTGATGAGCAGTGTACCGTTGGGGAACACTGTAAAGCGTGAGTCCTGATAGAGAAGAGAGGGAGAAGTTGAAGAGAACGGAGAGGAATGGCCTAGATACAGTGTGTGTGTGTGACAGAAAGAGAAAGAGATTCTGAGG